>LR749660.1:1208911-1224038 GCA_902729485.2 Mus minutoides
TAAGGCTCAGAGAAGTCAGGATTCTTAATTCCTAGCGCCTGTGTATGGCAGTGCTAAAAGTTGTACTTAGCTCTGTCTGGGACCATCTCTCCATCTTCACTACTGTGACTGTTCTTTGCCTAGTGATGTTTGGCTATGCCTAGGAGATTCTCCCTCCTCTTGAGTCCCCAGAAGATTCAATCACTGACACCAGTTACAAGAACACCTCTCCAGGGGGCCTTACGCTGTGGAGCACATCACCTTGAACACCCTTCCTCTCACAGCTCATGGTGAGCTACTGCCCCAGTCCTGGTCCATTAGCAATGGGTCACTGACCTCTGATTTGGTTTGGTTTTAAAGTCACTGGATGGCTAGCCCTGCTTTCTTCTTTCATAACCAGGAGGGGTCTGTTCACCATCTTCTCTTCAATCGTCCTTCTGGCTTTAAAAATTCTTTGACTAAATTCTCATCAGCCATTAGCAGTAATATGCTTTCTAAGGCCCAGTGAAAAATCAAAATGTAGATTTTCTTACTAAAAATGGTTAAGAATTTCAAAGAGACAATAATAAACCATTATAGGAGCATGGGCTCTTCTGAATGTGTGATCCCATGTAACTATACAGGGCACATACCCCTGAAACCAGGCTCATATCTGGCGTTATTTTGACTGAAGTTTTGGAATGACCATATTTTTACTACTGAATTTTTTCGGTTTCATGGAGCACCTTCCTGCTCTCCCTGCAGGCTAGCCTTCACCGCGGCTCTGTCAGGACTTGGGCTCTGTTGACTTCTGCCCTTTTTACAGTTCTTTATTCTGAGACCCCTGAGCAGCAAGAGTCTGCTTCCTCCATCGTGCGCTCTGACTCTACTTCTCACCCACTCAGCTCTCCAGTCAGAGACCTCGCGGTGCACACAGATGGGTGTGTTTGGCAAGGCATTTGTTTATAACAGTTTCTGGCATCTGGAGCAATTTTTGCTTTTTATTAAATATATCTACATTCTTTAGTTGGCTTTCACCTTGTCCTGGACTTCTTAAGGGACATTTCAGGACTTTTGTTTTTTGCCAAATAATACCAGAGAAAATCATATTGATGCTATAAAAGCTAGCAATGTCATCATTGTTCACTTCCTTTGCCAGAGCAATTTTACCAAGCACACATCACAGCACCATTCAGTGCAGTAAGCCACACCCTCCCCTTCTTTAGCATAATTGATAACAGCAGAGTAAAGTATGTAAGTCACTCTTAAATGGAAAAGAGTGACTCCAAAGCATCCTGTTGTGAAATCCTGGAACATGGAAATGGCTTCACGTTGATGATAGCAAGAGAGGAAAAAACTTCCCAAAGGAGAGAAACAGAAGAGAGAAGTGCAAAGGGCCATAGGTCAGAACAGGTTAGACACCTGGCATTTGGATTCTCCTGAAAGGATGCTATCGGGTAGTAGCAATAACCCACTTCGCTTTTGCCATCAGTTTACTAGCTATGTATTTACCACATCATTTCAACAATCTCATGAAACTGGTCCCAACACCCTCCTTTTACAGAAAAGGAACATGGTGCTCAGAGGTGTAAGAAACAGACCAAATCCTAAGTCTTGTAAGTCAAGACTTGAGTCTGTGTCTTCTCCCTTCAGATTGGCTGTGGTCTGGACTTCCTATGTCTGTGGTTACAGAGGATTGGATAAGTCTTGTCTACCTGCCACAGAGAGGCTGCGACAATGGGTAGGTAGAAGATTAATTTATATGGAGAGGCTCAGAAATGTTATCTGAGCTAAATTTGGTCCTTTCCTATAGTTATTCTATGTGGAAAGGCTGTGATCTATATTTATCCCCATAGATCTGTGCTTCTCTCTACCTTGGCCAGGCCAGCTTCTTTCTGAAGTGGATAGCAGTCAGTGTAGAGACTCATAAGTGGTAAGTGGGATGAGAAGAGATTGTGTGCCCTACCAAGGCTTGGAGAACATCACAGAAGAGGAGATGGAAAGGCTGTAAGCTGAATGATAGGGACAAGTGCTGAGAAATGCTGTCTTTTGTACATGCCATGGCTAACTGCACTCATGAACTCTTACAAGCTGTGCCTACCTGCACAAGACCTGTACAAGACTGAGACAGTCAGAATTCCTAAATAGGTAGGGAAGAAGATCTCCAGTTCTCACCCCTTACCGAGGAGCTATTGGCAGTTAATAGTTTCTGGGATAGTTTCTTGGAGAACATGATCACTAATAGGCGTCCAATACTCTATTGGATACCCTTGACCCATGCACAGTAGTTGGACTCAGTGCATTGTTTTTTTTTCTAAGATATGAAATTATTTTCAAGAGATGTTGGGAAAGATATAGGGGAAGTCGGAGGGAAGGACTGAGAAATAGGAGTTGTTTATGATCATATTTCACTTAGACATATATGATAGCCTCAAAGAATAAGAGAAAAATTGAAAAACTGTGAAAATGATGGCAAGAAAGTAACTGAAGGTTTGAATGAAGACAGGCAAGGATCCAGTATCCAAGAGCAGCATTGTCCCATGGTCCCAAGAACTTGTGAGCGATGGTGTGACCAGCAGAGGTGCAAGGGTGTGGAGTCTGCTGAATTAGCAAAATCCTCATGCATGTATCACAGCAGGCTGGGCTCCTGGGCTTTATTTAGGTAAAACTCCCATTGAGCTCTGCCTCCCAGGGCCCTGGATTATTCAGAGCTTCAGAATGTTGGCCTGCAGTTCCATGAGTCATGCTGATGAAATTTCAAGAGACAAGGACATTCTTAAAATTAGCTTGGAGACAGCAACTGGCTCTCCCTTGGCCCGGCCAGCACCTTTTTGAGGTTATTTCAGTTTGAT
This sequence comes from Mus minutoides, assembly GCA_902729485.2. Lineage (NCBI taxonomy): Eukaryota > Metazoa > Chordata > Mammalia > Rodentia > Muridae > Mus > Mus minutoides. Next base: position 1,211,722 of record LR749660.1, read on the forward strand.
GCTTCTTTAAGGAAACCTTCAATGACTGAGTTCTGCTAGTCCTCCTGCCAGTGACCCCCCAGACTCCCGCAAATCCAGAGCCTCTCTGAACTTGAAGGAAGCAATAAAATATTGGGCACTGACCCTCAGGCCTGCTTGGCCTGCCAATTCTTCCATAATTCTTGAGATACCAAGAGGAGATGCAGTGCAGTAAGCGGCCCTAAGGCTAGGGTGCGCTGGGCTGGGTTGACCACTAGACAATAAAGTGTGACCAACTTAGTTCTCCGACTGCACAGGCCCACAGGCCTTTTGAATAAGTCTTTTCTGGGGGGCAGGAAATCAAAGCTGACACTGACTTTGCAGTCAGAACATTTCCATCAGGGTGAGATTTTGTGTAGATGAACAATTTCCCCACTGTTCTCTGTAGAAGAGAGGGGTCTGTTAAAATCTGCAGCTATGGCTCAGTTCCCCGGTTTATTATTCTCTCTGATGGAGAACTTGTCCTCACTGTCTCCATTCCTTCTCCAGAGAGACATGCAGTGTCTTGGGGATAACGGGGATTCCCTGAACACATCTAAACGAGCTACTCAGGTCCCAGGCAGTATGACTGAAGGTTTAAGTAGGACTATGAGTGCCTAGCTGGTGAGATGTAAGATGCCGCAAAGGATCAAAATACCCCTTGGTGCCTCCCCATCAATACAGCTATATTCATTGCCTTATTTAAGATCTGGTCACACACAAACCAAGTGTCTCTCCATGCTGGATACAGAAAATATTAATATGATTACTAGGTGTTGTCACTGAGAATTCATCTTTTTATAATGGAATACTAATATATCCCCATCTATAATAGGTAGTATAATAGTAGGCAAAGTATGGGTTTCAGAAAAAAAGATATGGAAATACGGTGATGTAGTCAGGCTCCAAGGGAAAGGTAATGATGTCTATTAGTAACTAAGAAAATTAAGCAAAATCTATTTTGGCTTCAGTTAATAGTGTGTTGAAAAAGTGTACCTTACAACATGGCAGAAATGCAACTTATCACTGACTCCTCTCTAATCCCCCCCCCTTCTGCTACTTCAGATCTATTGTGATTAAATCCATGGGTGATCAGAGGGGTAAGAGGGTTGGATAGCTTTAACATTTTCTTTAGCCTTTTGGCTAAAGAAAGCATCCCAAGAGGCCCAGAGCAGCCCAGTACAGGACTCTTTTCTTAGGGCCATCCCTGGAGTCCCTTTTTAGGACCTCTGTCTCATAGTTCCCTTGACCCTGACAGATGTGTTTCTATTTCTGATGCCACTTGTAGCACTGAGAAGCAGAGCATCTCCAGTCTCCCTCTCGGAGTCCCCCCACTCCTTCAGCAGGCTCTTGCAGACAAGATCAAAGATAACCCTGTAGTGTTCTTTTCTGGTGTTCTTTACTTCTAGTGCATGGAAAATGAATACATCCTTGACATGAAAACCCTCTAGATGTATAGTACAAACCCACCCAGCACACTACGCTGGCTCCTTTGTCTTTCATTGTCCCTTTAGGAGCAGAAGTTAGAACCCAGCTCTGGTTTACTTTCACAGCACCTGTTCTCTGTGCTCCCAGCTAAAGGAACTATCTTGGTAGCTTACCTCTCCTCTCTACAGAGAGAGTGGTAACAGGGTCCCATCCTTATTTTCTATTCTTGATCTGACTGAAGACCAAGACTGAAGATATATAAGCCCCTTTCCAGCATCTTAGCTGTTTGAATTTACTTTTGAATCTTCATATTTATTATATTGAAGTCTGAGATAAGCCAGGGACAAAAAAAATCCCGTTTCAAAATCTTAATATTCACTATTGAAATAGGACCTCAGATAAAGGACCGGGTATCCCAGGAGATGGCCAAATGAACTATGTCCTGCAAGCAAGCAGAAATTGAGGGTGCCAAACAATTCTCTGGATTCAGTCTACAGTACTTATGAAGTAAGTTTCCAAGCTTATGCTCACATTCCCAGTGAAATTTTTATCCCAGGATTTACTGTAATGTGCTCAACACTTAAACTAGGAATGTGAAGTTGTATTCATTTTCTTAGCATAGCTGAGAAAAGACAAGTACAGCGAGGATCCATGTTTCTTCATTTCAGGATTTTTAACCTATATGCAAGATGCTATCCCACTAACACAGAGGCTATGTACACACTGGATTCATGCTGTGTCACGAGAAATGGTGAGGATGTTGGTGAGTCTAATGTTTTCTTATCCCTGGCCCACAAATGGACGTCGCTGACTATCAGAAAGGTGCTTCTACACGTCAAAGAAGAAAAGTGTAACTTGGGATTCCTGGCCCTCCAGAACATCATTGGTTGTTTGTCCCCACCATATAAAGCCATGCCCAGGATCCCAGCAGTCAAGGAGCCCTGCGTGGGATGTGAAAACTGAGTAACATGGTGGTGACTCACTAGCTTGCGACCACACAATGAGTCAGACATGAAAGGCCCAGGGATACTCTTTTAAAAATCTAAGTTATGCAGACTGTCTCTTAGAGAACCACCCTTGAAGGAGAGAAGGCTCCGTGTTAAATGGGTGGGAAGGCTTGTCAAGACTCCCATCCCATATCTTAGAATAATGACATGCATCTGAAATCTTGGAACTTTCTGCAATAGATTCTAATGCTGTCAACAAGTTCATTATTCCCTTATACCCATTGGTGGTCCCTACTGACTGAGCCCGGCTTATTTTCGTTCACTAGCTGATTATACTTCAGCACTTACAAAACCACTAGCTGACTGTACTTCAGCACTTACAAAACCCAAACTCAGTGTCAGGATACAGCAGAAGCAGGACACAGCTTTGTTACAGAGTCCATTTGATGAGATCTTGAGCCAATAGTTTACTCCACTTCTAAAAAAAAAAAACAAAACAGAAATAATGGTACACCTAAGAGACTGCACAAAAAAATAAGTGAGGCATTATTTGTAGATCATATGAATCAACTTGTCTTGTTTGATCATTGAATACGTGTATTATTCACTAAACACTGTGTGATGACTGGAGAGAGAACAGTGACCAGCTGGAGACAACCTGAGGATCAGGTTTCTTCTTCAGCCACAGCCTGGCTGAAGAGGAGTATCAGGCTTTGACTCCCTCTGGGTGTGAAAAAGAGAGAGAAGAGAGCTGAGGTTCTATTAATGGTGCATTTTATGACCTCATGTTTGCCCCCCTGAGCTTCAATCCCCTCACCCACGAGCAACGTGGGCTGTTTTTGAGCTCCTGTTCTACATTTCAATGTTTGATGTGCAGTGTGGAGCACAAAACTGAAATTCAGATCCCTAGGCTCCTCTGCCAGCGAGAAATCCCTGGTCCTGAGTTTATTTTATAACCTTCCCTGAAATGCAAGGTTATATTTTCCCAAATGTTATGAATATGAAGATGCATTTTTGTCAGTTAATTTTAAGACACCTCTACATGAGTATTGATGCATTTTATGTAGTTAGTTTGAAAAATACAAAGAATTGCAAACTACTAATGTATTAAATTTTGAGATGCATTTATATTCTATCAACTTCACAATACACAGTACTCAACACTCTTTGATTGTGGCTATGCTCTAATAATTTGAGAAGGGTATATAAGTTTGAGAAATAGTGTTCTATGTATAGGTGGGAAACCATACTATTTATTAATAATCTAGACAGTGCTTGACACCCTTTGCATTAATGTGTCGTAATACTCCTCTCCCGGGCATGTAGCTCACAAGTTCTCTGTAAATTCCTATCTCATGACTAATAATTTATCATTCTAACTGGAGACCTTTTGGCCATTTGGCTAGACACTGGGTCCTTTCCTTATACTTCAAATCTAAAAGGGAATCTTGGCTGTGGATGAGCTAGGGCTTCCGGAAATTCTGGCTGCGTCTGCTGATTTGAAAGAAAGCTAGAGAGTTTATTATGAGGGCGAAGAGCGGTCAGATGCTGTTTACTAGTAGAATTTCAACATAATATACACAGATTATCAGTTATGAGGCAACTTTGTGAAAGAGAACTACGAATTCTTCTGTGATCAAATCAAACATCAGAAAAAAATAACCTTGCCAGCTGCCAGGTACACATAGGTCAGCGCTGCAGGGCAGGCCACACGTCCAGATTTACTTCATTAGATGATAATAGGCCATAGCCTAAGTCAGGCTTAACTGTAGAGTTGGAGGGAAGACCCTGAGGTTGACTCCAGGGAACTCCTCTCAGGGAATTCCTCAGTGCTCAGAGGCATTCTTTTATTACTCTGCCAACCAGGCCCCACCCAGGCTTGTGGAGAAGGCAGCTGCAAAGTGGGCAACATGGCTGCAAAGTATTCTTAAAATCCTGCCACAAGGGGGTCATGGTAGCACAATATAATTCACGTTATGGAACACAAACAGTGGCTTAGAATTCTAACTCTGTATCTGACCGGCTGTGCAGTCCTACACAAATCACTTAACCTCTCTGAGCTTCACTCTTCTCAGGTTTAAAGTAGACTTGAAAACCCTACATCATGGGGTTATTAAAGGATTAGCCCTAGGGTACAGACTGCACCTGAGCTGCTACAGGAAGGGAAATGGATTTTAAAACCTGCTTTGCAGATCTGTCTGTCCTTCTCCATCCCAGCCCACCAGGCCCAGTCCTCGTCTCTTGATTATAAAGATGATCAAAAAGCTTTTGCTTGCCGGGCCGTGGTGGCGCACACCTTTAATCCCAGCACTTGGGAGGTAGAGGCAGGTGGGTTTCTGAGTTCAAGGCCAGCCTAGTCTACTGAGTGAGTTCCAGGACAGCCAGGGCTACACAGAGAAACCCTGTCTCAAAAAAAAAAAAAAAAAAAAGCTTTTGCTTCTGCTAGCACGCCAAGAGCTCAACCCAGGGACCACCTGGTTCCCTCCTCAGTGGCACCGTATGGAGATGGAGTACTTACTGCCTCTGTGCAAAGGCCCATTCTGGGTGTTCAGACCCAGATTATGATGGGAACAAAAGGTGCCGGAAATCTGTCACTGCTAATGCACAAATGGGATGTTGGCTGAATCTCTCTGGCAAATATTCTCAGAACATTCCTCCTCTGCCCTTAGGGTGAGGAGGAAAAGCATTCACCCCAGATTGTGGGGGTGGGAAAATCTGCTCTTCATTAGGGGGCATTGTGCACAGTGGGGCCAGCCCTTCAGAGTAGCAGTAGCCACAGCCTGGGTGCTAACACTGAGCTAGCCTGAGTGCTGCTAACACTCTGAGGCCAGCTCTTCCCAGCATTCAAAACCCGGTTCCAGAACCCAGAAGGCTGAATTGTCAATACCAAGTCTCACATTTTTCTATCCTTCTCTTTAGTGAAAAAGCATGTTTCCTATTACAATATTTATCCCTCAGTAGAAGAGGAACACTCCTCTCTGTCAGGGACACAAGTTATTAAAAATTCATTAGCCAGCTATGCAGCTGGGCATGTCTCGCTAGTCTTTCCCGAAAGACCCTGATCTTTACCTTTTCTTTTGTTTCATTATTCAACGAGAAAATACATTGCATACGGCAAGTACATTTCACTTACTGACACTCAGGGTAAGACAGTAAAAGCATCTCTAAGGATTTAAAACGGAGAGAACACTGCACGAGGAATATGACCAAAGCAAAGATGGAAGTGGAAGGAGGCAGGCTTTGGGATGTAAGTAGATAAATTATTTTTTAGAAAAAAAAAAAAAGGTGGAAATAGGGAGAATCCAAACAAGAACGGATGAAACATCTCCAAGCTAATCTTCAGCAAGATGTACCAGGCATCTGAGGCTTAATGGAGAAAGAGGGGGTGGTGTTCCCCAACTCAGGAGCTAGGCTCATTTGTGGAAACCAGACTGCGGACCATGTGAGTGCAGACACCAAGGCCCATGGAAGAAAAGTGGCCCCTGCCCCGTTTTACCTTCTTCCCATCTTACATGCCCCTCCTGTCCTTCCTGCTGATCAGCCCAGATGAAAGCAAGGAGACACAGGAAATGCAGTCTGCCGACCCTGCCATACAGAACAGAGCGGCAGAGCATGGGGGATATTTCTAAGGTAAGCCCAACCACAAGTTTATCTACCCATAATCATGTTCTCAAATAGAATATACTGTATCCTTTTTCTTTTAAATGAAGAGACTGGGGTTTGTAAGACAGACAGACAGACAGACAGACAGACAGACAGACAGACAGACACACACACACACACACACACACACACACACACACACATTTTGATATCCTTTCTAATTTAAGCTGTGCCTGAGATTTAAACTCTAAACCCCCACTCCCCACATTCCGACAGGAGAGCTTGGAAGCTTTAAGTTAAGCAAGATCAATCTTGGAATCAAATCAAAGGGTTTTAATTAGACTTTTGAAAACCACAATTAATAGGAAGCATATTTGACGCACAGAGCTAAACAGAGCAAGCCTCTGGCCTACTCTGGTACTTGATGGCCAATCATCTTTGGAAAACGAGCAAGGAGACCTTTGGGGAACACATTGTGGGTTGACAATACGGACAGGGTGTCTGTAGGGTCAGCTGTGTGTCTGAGTAAGGAAAGATGCCTGTGGAGACATGAACAGATTTGCCAATGTTCCTTTCTGGCAACCCTGCTGTGAAGTTCTTCCAAATGCATCAGTGACCATGCAGGCGGTAGGAGCCCCTGCCTCTGCAAGGCTTCTATGACACCTAGGTCATTGAATCTGCAGTCTCCCCTCACCGTTCCCACAGAATTCTGCACTGCATTTACTACGAACTTAATGTCCTTACTTGCCCCTGAGGTAAAGCCCTGTGTGTTTTCTGTGGAGCACATCATTGAGCACGTGGAAGATGCTACCTCAGAACTGGAGGGATAAGTGAGGGAGGGGTCAGAGAGGAACCCAGGATACTCCTAACTGCATGGTGTCGTGGAAAGAATGTGCACTTGTGTATCTACTGGACCTTGAATTATACCCAGTCCTTCTCACATGACAGTAAACCCAGTCCCCTGAGACTCGAGCTTCCAGTGTTTGCTTGGTGAGACAGGAATCAATTCTCTTCCTGGAAAAGTTATTGTGCTTCTGAAAGAATAGCATTGCTTAACAACTAGTTAACATTTTCTTTCTCCTGTTTGAAAGAAAATTACCCTGAAGTGTTGGAGATAATCATCAGAATTAGGTATTAGGATCAATAGGCCATGGTTTGAAAGTAAGGTGACAGAAGGAAAAAACAAACATTTGAGGTAATGTAAGGTTAAAGTAATTTAACACAAGTAAGGAGAGCAGAAAAAACTGTGACAAAGTCTGGAAGTGTGATGTTAAAAGCTCTCCCTGGTGGACCTATTCCCCTGTAACTGTCAGTTCATGTCAGGATGCTGCTATTGCCACAGCCATGGTATTTCCAAATACCACCTCAAAAGATGCAGCTGCATTTACCTCTAAAGTCTTTGTGTATAAAAGGTGATGCAGCAATAGTAACTAGATGAGAATGCGAATGCCTTCCCAAATCGACATTTGTTAAAGCCTGCATGTCATCACTGCTATGGGCAAAGTACTTCCAACGGTATTAGCATATCAGGTTCTCATCCAAAGCTCGCCTTGTGTAGTAGCTATTGTTAGCACCCCCACTGGAAACTGAGTCTCAGAGAACTTGTGTAACGTCTCAAATATTACTACAGTCAGTACAGATGGTAAAGTCCTTTTGGTTATTAAACTATACTGTCTGCTCTGTTCATAAATGACCAGAGTCATTTTGTTCATCCTTAATCCCAGCACTCAGGTGGCAGAGGCAGGTGGATCTCTGCAAGTTCAAGGCCAGACTGGTCTACAGAATGAATTCCAGGACAGCCAGAGCACAGAGAAACCTTGTCTCAAAAAAACCCAAAACCAAACCCCAAACCAAATCAAACCAAACCAAAACACAACAAAATTATGTGGAACTTTATGTTTTAAAGAATGTTTTCTCATTTGAACCTCCAAAAAGAATAATGCAGTGTATTTTTTTGCAGCATTTGAGAATATCCAACTGTGCCACAGAAGAAAAGAAAGAAAACGATAACATATAAACACACACATGCACACATATACATATGTATACACACACATACATACAAACAAGCATACACAATACACACAAATAAATGGAAGGTCTAAAAGATACACAATATTTATAAAGTAATTGTGCATTGGATTTAAATGGTTTATGAAACACATAAATATGAGATACTAAATGATTTAGATGCATTAACTGTATAAACCATGAATAAACAACATGCATGAAGTCTGGTTTAACCACAGATCATTAACATCTTGGCCGACTCCTCTGCAGAGTAGATATGAATGAAGGCCCTGGCTACCCAGAGGCATAACTGACAAGCTATAGCTGTTCCCTCCACCATTGTCCAGATGTGAGTGTCTCCAGGCTTACCAATAAAGCAAGCTTGTGCTCTTGGCCGGGCTCTTTTCCTCTATGTAGTCCCTTTGTTCCCTTAACGAAACCATCAATGAGGAAGGCCAGCACAGCAGACAGGGCATAGGAATGGCTCCATCCTAGCACTAATGAAGTATGGCTTTTCCTCTTTACCTTGGCTCAGAGTGCTAGTATATCTTTCCTCCTTTCATCTCACTAAAATTTTAAAGCCCTGCTTTTTTTGTATTGGTGTTCTGACCCAGCGATTTCTCACACCAAGCAAGTACTCTAATACTGAGTTTCTCCCTTTACTTCTGACCTCTCCATATAATGATCCATTTGAGCCAGGCACTGTGGTATCCACCTATAAGTCCCACTTTTGAGAGGTACAGGCAGGCGGGTCAGGAGTTCCTGGTCATCCTTGGCTAAAAAGCCAGCTTTTGAGGCCAATTTAGGTTACATAAGATAATAATAATAATAATAATAATAATAATAATAATAATAATAACAACAACAACAACAACAACAACAATAATATGATTTAAGCATTTTAAACTGCCTATTGCAGTTTGTTGTAATTGTTTTATGGCTTTTGGTAGGAATTGCTAATTGTCTGGTACCTTGAGCTCTTTACAGATAAGGACATTTAAAGATGTAAAGGGTGTCTCTGCCTTGCCACAGGTTACATAGGTCTTCATCGAAGTAACTGGGATGCACACAGTTTCTCCTATGCAAAGCCTAGTTGTTTCACCCTCAACAAGATCCTTATGGAAAAAATATATCAGTATTTCATTATGCTAAATTTGAGGCTTCTTGTGGCTCTCTAAGGTTACAGAGGAGGCTCCAAGTATGCTCTGAGCAGCTATTCCTCTAACAAAGACTGTTTTGATGAAACCACAATCACTTGACATACTCATGCTGGGCACATCCTAGTTCATATGACAGTCACCATTGTCTGTTTCTCATCAATTATATAAATGCATGTCCATGTCCTATGGACAGGACTCACCTCTAGAAGATAAACTGAAGCTCAGGTGGTTAGAAGTTAGGTCCAGGAAAGGGGCCACCTGGGCTGAGAAAGACTTGGTTGTTGTCTTTACACTTTCCTGGAGCTGGCCTTTCTGCCAGATGTTAGCCTCTGTGATTAGCCCAAGACCTTTTGGATCAACTCTAGGTTGGCTTCAGTCTGTAGATTGCTTTTTTTTTTTTTAAGATTTATTTTATTTATTATATGTAAGTACACTGTAGCTGTCTTCAGACACTTCAGAAGAGGGCGCCAGATCTCATTACGGATGGTTGTGAGCCACCATGTGGATGCTGGGATTTGAACTTATTACCTTCGGAAGAGCAGTCGGATGCTCTTACACGCTGAGCCATCTCACCAGCCCTGTAGATTGCTTTCTTCAAATCAATAGTTAACTCACATAAACACTATTAGTCTCCTTTATGTTCTCTTCCATCCTACCTTTGAAACCATGTGCAAATAAATACTTCTGGCCAGAGTGCTTTTCAGGATTGTTGCAGAAGGCCTTAGTAGAGAAATCAGGTTCTCCATTAATGGGAAAAACTGTGAATTTCATTTTATTTACGACAGGTCAGCTCTTGTGGTAAAACTCAGGGAATCTTGCACAAAGCCTTCAGAGATGTTTAATTTTTCTGCAGATTTTCACTGCCTTTTCTCTTGTTTTCATTTCATCCATTCAGCCTATAGTCTTTGATTTCACCCCAAGTCACTAGGCTAAGAAAACATCACAATGACCACGACTCAGGTTTATGAACTTCAGAGCAGATGAATGTGGAAACTGAGCACAATACAATCCTGTATTTGTCCTTCCTGGTATTGTGGGGTTTTGTTCTACATGGGTGGTTTTGTATGGGTAGATACAAATAGAGCCAACAAGACCAAATTTTCAGTGTGGAAACAGCACAGTGCTCAAACACTTGAATAAAGATATGGTAAGTAATTTGTACTTGGATTCTCTTTATTACCCTGTATTGTTCACGTTTTTATAGTCATCTTTTGTTGATTTTTTTACCAGTCTTTGAAAACAATCATATTTATATACTTGAAGAGAAATAGCAATACTTTACAAGTTCTTTATTGTAAGTAAGATTATTTTATGATCACACTCTTAGTTGAGTTTCCTTGCATCTCCAGGAAATTAGTATTATCTTTTTATTCACTCTGTACATTTCTCAGTGTAACTGTGTGCACAAGTTTACATTGTTAATGAATTACAAGATAGAGATGTGGCCTCTGTGTGTGTGTGTGTGTGTGTGTGTGTGTGTGTGTGTGTGTGTGTACGTGGTACGTGTATGTGAGTGGTGGGACAGGTACTTGTACTTGTTAGTGTGGATTTGTGTAGATGTGCATGCATGTAGAGGTCAAATGTTGATAGTAAGTTTCTTTCCTAAATTGTACTCTACTTTTATTTTTAGAAATAGGATCTCTCCCACTTGGAAGAACAACTGGAATTGGGGCCAGGGCATCTCTGTGACAAGCTAGACACTTAGGACAATGGAAAGTTCTAGGAATCTATGAAGGTGATCCTAGCTAAGATTCCTAGTAATGGGGGATACAGAGCCTGAGCTTGTCATCTATAACCAGGCAAGACTTCCAATGAAGGGACTAGGGCACCAACCCAGCCACAAAACCTTTGACCTAAAATTTTCCCTTACTATAAAGATGTGCAGAGGTAAAATGGAACAGAAATTGAAGGAGTAAAGAACCAGTGACTGGTTCAGCTTAAGATATGTGATGAGGGGCCACACTCCTGACACCATTAATGATATTCTATTATACTTGCTGACAGGAACCTAGCATAACTGTCATCAGAAAGGCTTCCCACAGCAACTGATGGAAACAAATACAGAGACCCACAACCAAACATTAGGTGAAGCTTGGGGGATCTTACTGAAGAGGGGGAGGAAGGATCATAGGAGCCAGAGTGGTCAGGGACACTTCAAGAAAACCTACAAAAAAAATAGACTAATCTTGGCCCATGGAGCCCACAAAGACTGAACTGCCAACCAGGGAGCATGCATTGGATTGACCGAGGCCCAACATGATAACAGTTGATATGTATGTCTTACTCTATTGCCTGCCTTTGGAACCCTTTCCCCTGAGTTGGCTGCCTCATCTAGCCTCAAGAGGAGCCCACACATCTAGCCAGACTGCAACTTGATATGCTGAGGCTGGTTGTTATCCATGGTAGGCCTCCCCTTTTCCGAAAAGAAAGAAGGGAGGAAGAGTGGATGGGAGAGGGGAAAAGGAAGGACTGGGAGAGGAGGAGGGAGGGGAAGCTGGACTCGGTGATTCCAGAAGCTCACTGATTCTCCTAGAGTAGCTGGCCATTGAGCTTTGGGATCTGTTTGTCTCCACTCTCCTCGCACTGGGATCATGAAAATGCAGCACCATGCCTGTCTTTTCATGTGGGTTCTGGGGAAACAAACCCAGGCCATTGTGCTTAAGGAGCAGGCACTTTCCCAACTGAGCTACTATCCCCATAGCCGTGGAACAAGCCCCTCCCTCTTTATTTATTATGTGCAGACATTTTTAATATCACACCACAAGGGTTTTCCACTGAGCTAGGGTTGCTTTCAGCTGTGTGCGTCAGTGCCAACCAATAATTACTGTTATATGGCAGTACTACAGAACAAAACTAAAATACTTTCTTCCAGGAACCCCTGGTCCATACTGGAGTTCTCACCATGGGAGCTAATTAGTCTCACTGAGGATGAGTGCTTAAACTCCTGAAGCTTGGGCCAAATTTCAGATGTTCTTTAAAACTCTCCAGATTATTCACTGGGTAGCTACGAAAATGTCAGCTGGTCTTCTGAGGAGATGGCACCTCTACAAAGCATGCTCAGTTATAACAGCTCATTGCCTGATTTGCAAGAATCACTTCCTGGCATTTCATGGGGTCATTTTCACATGGATCTCCCTGCATGGATGTCATCAGAATCTAAGACCACAAACAG
>LR749660.1:1224138-1259481 GCA_902729485.2 Mus minutoides
AAAAGAAAAGAAAAGAAAAGAAAAGAAAAGAAAAGAAAAGAAAAGAAAAGAAAAGAAAAGAAAAGAAAAGAAAAGAAAAGTGGGAAGTTTGTGATAAATGATGGGTTAAAACACATTCCAGAATGTGGTGGCTTGCAAGAATTATGGCTATGTAACAGGCCCTGAGACCTAAGCATAACCAATAACATGTAAGTGGCATCATTCTGACTTTAGAACCCAGCAAGCAGAACCCACCACCTGCCAAAACAGGAAAAAAGATTGAATCTATCAAAGACTAGGATCTAGGAAAGTACCTCAATGGACTAACCTTGTTGTTTGGCTTCTGTAGTTTCTCACTAATTGTTCTTGTTAACTGAAGTGTGGCAACCGGGATGTGGTTTTTGTGCATAAAAGACAACTCTACCCATTCTTTAGGGGTGCTAAGACCATGACGTCATGAACAAGTGTAGCCTGTTCTCCTGAAAGGTGAGTTTTCACAGGGAGCAGAGCTGAGGCTTACTAGTGAACTGTAAGCAGAACCTAAGCACTTGAGTAAAACCATCTTAGATGTCCTAAATTCATCCAAGTTCTTCTGCCTGCAGCTACCCCTGTGAGCTCAGGTAAGACCAGCCAGAGTTCCTGCCATCCCACAGTCACACAGTAGCTGTGACTGAAGCTCAGAGCCACATGACCTGGGCAAGTTCACTGTGTAGTCACTGACTGATAATACAACCTTTCTATTCAGCTTTAAGAGTGCCCATGCATATTCTCTAGTGTAATTACCTCACAACAGCTAGGACACCCAAGATGGTTTTACTCACGTGCTTGGGTGATGTTGACTGTTGATTATAAAGCCTCAGTCCTGCTCCCTGCGACTACTCCACTTTCAGCAGAACAGGCTATACTTATTCCTGATAAGTATATAAGAATGGGTATAAAATCTTATGAAAAGGTCTAGGCTCCCAAGCTTGCATTGTGACACTTTGGCTGTAGTCTATTCATCAAAAAAAAAAAAGTCACAGGAGCATCTCAACTTTAAAAAGTGGAGCAACTTACGTGATGTCTTGATGAAGTCAACAATGATACATTTTGAGGAGTCGTGGGAACAGAGAAGCATGATTCATGGCTGGTCATTATTTCTGTGCTCCTCCACATTATTTTTTTTTCTGGAAATGCTTTCAATCTATTAAGAAAGAGTTCAGTTTTTGGATTCTGTTGACTTCAAGTCCTGCCACTGACATTTGTCAGGCATGTGGTATTTGGGTGAATAACTCAAATTATCCTATGACTGTTTTCCAGTAGATAATTTGAGGAGGATAATAAGATAATAGCATGGGTGAAATAATTAAAGATGGTCATGTGTGCAAAGTTCTAACCAACTTTAAAAACTCTCTGATCTTACAACTAAGGCTTTCCTGAAGAATGTAAGGAACCTGCTTCATTCATTAACTAAAGGCATCAATCAACCTGTCTCATCATTCCCAACATTAACACCAGTCAACTAATTGTTCTTTCATTAACTAAAGGCATCAACCTGTTTCATCATTCCCAACATTAACACCAGTCAACTAATTGTTCTTTCATTAACTAAAGGCATCAACCTGTCTCATCATTCCCAACATTAATACCAGTCAACTAACTGTTCCTTCTTAAAGGTTTTAATATGGAGGATTTTTAACATCCTGTTATAAACATTAGGCATTAAAATTTTATTGTATTGGGTATCATTTAAAACACACACACACACACACACACACTTATTCACTATTCTTTTTTTTAACATCAAAAAAGATATAAGGTTTATTTGTCATTTACACTATTCTTAAAATGAACAATGTGCCCTGTGGCTTCAGCAGGAGTAGTGAGTGTCTGGCATAAGCATAAGTGGGTCCTATTGCTGCGTGGTGGGACTTGGCTCCTGGCTGCCTGGCTGAGAGTGTTTTTTGGATGAGAGCAATCTTCTGTCCAGTGGGAACCTCAACCTCTTTTGCACACAATAGACCAACACTTACTGATTTGGGCTTCCTTAGGGACTTGGATTATTGAGGGTGCAAAAGAACCTGCCTGATGTAAATTCCCTCCATTAAGACTAGAAGAAATTGTCTAGAATATGTAAACTAAGATTTCTCTGGGGTCATTAAACTATCTCCTGCTGTCTGATACAGGGTATTGGAGAGAGACCAGCATCATGACAAAGGGTAAGTGGGCAAGCTTACAGAGCCTTAGTTGTGTTCTCTATAAAAAAGAGGCAGTCCTGTTTACCTTGCAAGAGTGCTATAAAGTTACAAAGTAGCTATATAAAATATTCCATGCAAAGCATGAATATTAGTAGATCAGATTATAAATTGGGCAAAGTACCTGAGGGTGCTTGGCACATGATAGGTTTAAAAAAATCATTTCCTTTGTTTAATCTTCATTGTCAACTTGACTGGATTCAGGATCACCATCAAAACACACTATTGAGAGTATCTATGAGAATGTTTATAGAACTAAGGAAGGGAAGTGTATCCAGAATGGAGGAGCACTGTCCCATGGATTGGGCTCTGAATCTGAGTAACTAGGAGAAAATGAGCAGAGCACAGCATCCATCTCTCTGAATCCCGGCTGCTGAAGCACCATGACCACCCTACACTCCTGCTGCCATGGCTTTGCTGCTGTGATGGACGGTACCCTCAAAACATGAGGCAAAATAAATCCTCCCTTCCTGAAACAGTTTTGACAGATATTTTGTAACAGCAACAATAAAAGGAAATCCTTCCCAACACCAAGGTTGAAGTTAAGCTAAAGGCTTTTCATTCATTTTTGTACAAACTAAATGTATTTGGTTTCACTGGTGGAATAAAGAACATTACGTCATTAAACATTTAAGACTGTGACATTTTAAGTACAATAACAAATGGAATCATTTTAATGACAATTTTCAGCAGTAATTATATTTTTATTTCTGTGTATGTGTGTGTCATGGAACTCATGTGCAAATCAGAGAACAACTTGTCAGAACCAGTTCTCTTTCTTCACCATGTGAGTTTCAGCGATGGGCTTGGGCAGTCAGACCTGGTGGGAGTGCCATTACCCACTGTGGTGGTTTGAATATGCTTGGCCCATGGGAAGTGCCACTGTTAGGAAGTGTGGCCTTGTTGGAATAGGTGTTGCCTTGTTGAAGGAAGTGTGTCACTGTGTAGGTGGGCTCTGAGCACTCCTGGTGCTCAGGCTATCACCAGTGAGGAAGAGAACCTCCTCTTGGCTGCCTACTCTCAGCTCCTTCTCCAGCACCATGTCTGTCAGAATGCTGCCATGATGAAAGTAGACTGAACCTCTGAAACTGTAAGCCAGCCCAATTAAATGTTGTCCTTTATAAAATTTACCTTTGGTCAAGGTATCTCTTCACTAAGACATCCACTGAGCCATCTCATTAGCTCTCAACAGTAATTATGTCTTATAGTATATACATTTTCCACCTAAAGATGTTTTCCAAAAGCTGTGTCCATGGCTCAATGGGTTAAAGAATGCTTTACCTGAGTTTAAATCCATATAAGTATGAGTTGACACGTGTCTGTCACTCCAGTTCTAGGAGGAGGAAGATGGAGACAGTCAAATCCCAATGGTTTGCTATGACAAGTCTGACCAAAATGAAAAATTAAGTGATTGTCTCAGAATAATAATTAATGAAATGGAGACCAATAGAAACAGATGCCAGATATTGACATCGGGCCTCCACACACATATGCATGACTAACACAGGCTGGAGAGAGAGGGGGGGAGAGAGAGAGAGAGAGAGAGAGAGAGAGAGAGAGAGAGAGAGAGAGAGAGAGAGATTTTTAAAATATCTTCCCAAATTTTTGGTAACTTAACAATTTAGATTGACTCTCAAACTAATGGATATTCATCATTCATCAGATTCCTAGGCAGTTTTCAGGAAGGCAGACTACTGAAAAAAATTATTAAGTATAACTTAAAATTTATACATTTATAATTTTTTCTCAGTTCTAGGAACCGAACCAAGCCTAAGCAGGTTCTGCTACCAAGATACATTTCTGGGCTCTTGTTTTTGCCACAGAGTTGCACTGTTAAGTTCAGATTGCTCTGGAACCATAATCCTCCTGGCTCAGCATCCCAAGTGCTGACGTTACAGTTTGAGTCACTACACCTGGTCGTTTCACACATGTATGTGTGGATCCACATATATATTTTACTATTAAATGTGTTTTTGAGAACTTGTAGTATAGAAAACGTATAGTGAATATTCAAATTGATAGAAGGTTCACAAAAGGCTAAGATTCACTGTTTAATTGGATTATTTATGTTATATTCAAGTTTTAAAGTTATTTTCCACTCTCTGTAATATGGGTGGTGTATGTGCTAACTGTCTTGTCCGAATGAAATAAGTTGACTTACTACTTCCTGGAGGAAAAACCTAGTTTTGTTATCTGTCTGTGAGTTGACCTGAATCCTGTCATCTTGCCCAAATTATCAGTCCTTGCCAACTTTTCGGTTCTTCTGGTTTTCTTCAATATTTGGCTGCAATATGCTAAACTAATTTCTATGATTTGTTGTCCATCTCTAAGGATTATTTCTGGGGACAGAAAATCCCCAGTGGGAGAGTCTGATGAATTCTATCTCAAAGGCATGATATTTAGAGAGAGACCAAGGTTCATGTGACTGAAGCAGTCCATAGGCACAGAGCACTCTGTCCACCTTCCTCTATACATCCATCCACCGCCAACTCCACAGCATGCTCCAATAGAAGGAGAAGATATGAGATGACCAGGGTATTGAAATGGGGTCTTAGATGATAAGAGAAGGTAACAGGGCTTCCAACCTAGAGAAAACCCTCAGAAAGCTTAATGAGGGAGAAAGAGCCAGAAGACCAGGGAAGATTCCCTAAGAGACTCTGCCTTTTGCATGGTGACATAGGGGAAGGAAAAAGGAGTGAGTTTCTCTCTCAGCCTCACAAAAGGACTTAGGGATGCAAAACAAATACTTCATCCAACCACATTATAGACCAGTGAAAGGCAAAAATCCTCATCCAGACATCTTGAGATAACTTACAGACTTTCCTATGTCTCAGATACTCAAATCACTAATGACCTTTCCCCAGGCCTCTGGTCTTACCCATTAAGGTTGTGTTAGAAAGACAGCCACACGTAATCTCTAAGCTTGTGAGGGGAGAGGGCTCAGGGTGGTTATCAACTGAGGGTCATCAAGTCTCTAGAATCCTCAGGAGGAAAAGTACAGCATCCATACGAGCGAGAGAGGGAGCAAAAGGGATGGATGGGCTTCTGGTCACCAGTCTCAATTCAAGTAGAGCTATAATTTTATCTGGTTTTGTTTTTGTTGTTTGTTTTGCTTTTGCTTTTGAATTTTCAGATGAAATTCTATTTGCTGAAAAGATTCCACATAGAGAGAACTATTTTTAAAGCTTAGCCTTAATATATATATCTCAGTTTCTCTCTCTCTCTTCATGTTACCTAGGTACCTGGTAGATGCCGAAAGTGGATGTGAGACACACCAGTTTCAGGTTCTTTACTAGCACAAAAGGCTCCTTATTAAAAACCAGAAGCAGGGGAAAGCCTGTATCTATTTACAATAACTATGTTTTTGACAAGGAAATGTACTGTTAGCTTTTCCCAATAAAATTCCGTTGGCCTGTATAATGGACCCTCTGCAGAAAATGGGAGCTCGAAACCCTCCTTCCCTCTGAGCGCCTCCCTCCTCTTCTAATTGTCTCCATTCTTTTTCACTATTTCCACTGGATGATATCTCCTCGGGATTCTAATTCCAGCTGGAATGAATTGCTCTCGTTAATTTTACCTTACTATTCATGTGGAGCCCACAAGTGGCTAAAAGCTAACTATGCAGAGGGCAGGCATCACTTCCCAGATCCTTTGCTCCCATCCTGTTGACACAATCGACACCTAGAACATTTTCTTAAACATTTGACTCCTTCCATTGCAAGACTGGAAAAACAGTGCCTTTGCTTACCAACCTAAGTTTGCTTTTCAGACAAATTTCTCCCCGTGGATTGATGAAAATAACTTCATTCTTCAAGATAGAATTATCTTGAGCATATGACTTTATTCTTTTTTATTTAAAGAGGTTAGTGTTAACATAATCCTTTTATAATTATATGGGAGGATTGTACCAGGATTTTCCTAATAAAAATATATTTTGATCTCATTTGTAGGAAATGGGGTTATGACATTTTTTATAATGATTAGAACATGGAGTTTATCTTGCTTCCTGACCTATAGACCAGGTCTATTCTTGGATTAGACAATGGGTGTGCTTTTAATGTAATAAAGAAAGATTTGAAGTTCTAATTACTAGCTTGGGGAACAAAGACAGGATCCTTAAGGTGGATTCTGTGTTCAGGAAGAATTTGAAAATCTAAAAGTAGATACCATGACTGCTATAAATATTTACTCTAACTTATCCATAAAATTATAGTGATATCACCATTGCTCAATTGTACTTTTCTGTGTCAGTGAACTATTTTGGATGTGGACAGTCATATCTAGTTCAGTCATCCTTGGGGCAGACTGGGAATAAAATAAAATCCAAAAAGAAAAAAAAAACCGAATTTTAGAAACCAAATATCAGTGAGGAATGGGATAAGGCTCCTCCAGGCTGGAACGTTACAGTGAGTTGGATTTACTGGGATCTTGTGGGTCAAATGAGCCTCAGCTAACTTCAGAATTGTAGTCTGATAAATTAGATTTGCAAACCCATTGTTTAAACATCACACTCCTTGGTGCAGGGGCACTACACTACTGAAGATTGTCATTAAACATCTCTTCATTTTCCTCCTTAAAATAGCAAAAGACCCCTCTCCCTTTCACACACCGGGTAGCTAGACTCAAACTGTGAAAACACCGAAACAGTATGGGAGTAAAAAGAAAGCGCATCAGCTGAGCCAGCAAAGCCCAGGCTTCCAAGTCCACATACGGATGGGACACCAAGGGTTTACAAATCTGGCTTTCCCAGCTCTCCACTGTCCTCTCCCTCTGTGGTCCTCGACACTGTGCCCAGTGTCACCCTACCTTTAAAAGTCAAGATGACCATTCTCTCCACCATCCTCTCTTCTACTCTCGCTGGCGTACAGAATGCAGAAGCATTTTGTGTTAATTATTCATTTATAGGCTTCCAAAGCTGAATTCTAAAATAGAAAAAAGGCAGGAAATGTCTTTGAATGCTAATTCTCAACTGGATGATTATGGAGAGATTCCTCAGTCTCTCTGTATTATTGCATCATCCGTCAATTACTGCTACTTTTTGCACCTTAAAGAGATTTAAAGTACACGAAACAGCTGATTATAGTACATGGTAAGTTCTCACTGTTCACTAGGAGGCTGGGGACCTTCCAAGAGGTTTGGTTTTGTTTTGTTTTCCTGAGCAATGTAACTTTTTCCCTCCCTCCCTCCCTCCCTCCCTCCCTCCCTCCCTCCCTCCCTTCATTTCTTTCTTTCTTTTGTTTTTTTTCTCTTGTTTGTTTTGAGAAAAATTCCCATGTAGCCCAAGATGAGTTCAAACTCACTATGTAGATGAGGATGATGTAGAATTCCTCATTCTCCTATTTATGCCTCCCAAATGTTGGGATTAGGGGTGTGTGCCATTACTGCAGGATTAGCTATTTCCCCATCTTGACCCAGATCCATTCCATTCTAGAAGAAGCCCCAGGACTCTCATCGCATGAAGTAGCATCTACTTCTCTAAAAGCATGGAACTTTAGAAGCATAGAACTCGGCATATGTGAGATAATTCCAAGGGCTAAAAGGACATAAACTCAAATAACAGTTTTCTATATTCCCTAAGTTATTCACTCTTTAATTTTTCAAAACTCTTTCTGATTATTTAGAGTCGGAAAAAACTCTCAATGTGGTGATAATACATTTGTAGCCCCCTACTGCTCC
This sequence comes from Mus minutoides, assembly GCA_902729485.2. NCBI lineage: Eukaryota > Metazoa > Chordata > Mammalia > Rodentia > Muridae > Mus > Mus minutoides. The sequence continues at coordinate 1,232,028 of LR749660.1, forward strand.
TAAGGCTGTAATAATAAAAGATAACAGACCACAGGCTCAGAACTTTAGGCAGACAATAGTTTCTTCAGCTATAAGTTTATTCCATTCCCATTTCTACCTGAATTATGCTTTATAAATTTGCCAAGATCTCTTTATTTGTAAAACGAAAGTGACAATTCCTGTTTCATGGATTTGTTCTATATGTCATTATCAAGAGGGTTCTATGAACCTGGTAGCCCAGTGGAATGCATTGATGAACCAGGGTGATGTGACCTTTGCCCTTATAAATCTAGGAAGAGAAAAGGATAAAGAGATGATTCTTTGGGTAATGTGAAGTACACAGAGGATATCACAGCTTGGGAAATGCTCAGGAAGGGTACCCAACTTGCACTTGACAGAATTAAACAAAGAAGGTTTTCAGGGCTGGATTGGGAATGCCAAGGTATCCCTCACCTATAGGAACAGTCATTCAACTAGCAGATGGCCATCAGACCATTGTTAGGCTCTAGTCAGTAGCTTTTAAACTTATTTAATAGATTATCTATCTATCTATCTATCTATCTATCTATCTATCTATCTATCTATCTATCTATCTATCTATCTATCATCTATCTACTCACCTACCCATTAGCTATGCACTGCATTGATTCTGTTCCTCCAGAGAATGGTGCCTAATTCATGGGTTATTTAGCTAGGTTCTTTTGTTAGAATGTTTGGCTTAAAGGTACCTACCCCAAAACGTTGGCATTTAAAGTATAAAGAGAAAGAGGAAAAGTGAAATAAAAGGAGAAAGGGGGAGGAGAGAGAGAGGAGAGAGAGAATCTAATGGTGACTACCTCATAGTGGCTCATAATGGAGCAACTTAGGGGTGGAAGTACACTCAAACCCTGAGAGTGAATTATAGGAAAGATTGAGGCTTATACTAAGGCAAGGAGTAATTGATTGGTTGATTACTCCCTATTTGCTGTTATTATGCTGTGGGTTCCATACACATTATCTCATTTAGTCCTCTAGGGACCCATGAGTATACCTAGTGAGATTATTCATGTTTCACTAGTGGGGTAACTGAGTAATATGACATGCAAAGGTAATTATGGGTGGCTATGGTCAAAGCAGATGGTTTATATCAGCAGGCAGGAGAGCTTCGGCATGGTATCATATACAAAACAACGACAATGACAGCAACAGAATGTTTTTAGCATGCTGTTACACCTAGTATATTTTAAAAAAAATCATAGCTTTGCCAAGAAAACTCGTGGCAGACTTTATTTTTGTTGCCTATTAGAACAGTGAATAAACATTTATTTAGAGTGAAGAAAATATAAGAAGCATTTGAGGTGGAGGTGGTCACTAAATCAATCCCAATAACAGAACTCTTTTATTTCTGTCTTAGGCACAGCGCATGGGAAGCCCGGCACCGTCACCTTCAGTGGTTCATTCAGAATTTGCAGAAGGCCACTTTTCCCTGGACAACATTGTTGGTCCCTAATAGCAGAGTCTGAGTTTGAAATTGTTTCTATAGGGAAACTAAAAACACACCCCCTTTGCAATATTGTTTTATGTTTTAAAACTGCCTTTTTGCTTTCCAAATCTTAACACCCAGAAATTTAAGAACAATGTAAAAACTACTAAATCTTTTCTTTAGACATTTACCTGGAAAAAAATCTGCATATGATTAGCCTTCACATACTTCACTGTCCTCCCCCCCAGGGTCCTTTACATGGTAACTAAAGCCTGAATATGTTCAATCAAAAGCCATCTTCAACAGGAGTCACTATGATCACAGGAATGCCCAATGCACATACGAAGGTCAGAGGAAAAGCTTGGGTATCAGTCCTCTAATTCCACCTTGTTGGGGTCTCTTTTCATTCACTGTTAGCTGTGTTTTCTGACTCATGAGCATATATAGGTCTTCTCTTGTCTCTGCCTCATATCTTGCCATGAAAATGCTGGGATTACAGACAGCCACTGCTGTGTCCAGGTTAGTGTAGGATCTGGGGATCTGAGTGTGAGCCCTCATGCCTGCAGGACAAATGTTTTACCTGCTTTGTCTTCTCCACACCCCTATCATAGCTCTTCATCCCCAACCTGTCACTGGGGAAAGTCATGTAACAGCTGTGACTAGTTTGGCTACAAAATCCCCCTTATCTAATCTCTGAAGGGCCCCTGGTGCCACCCAGAAATCCTTATAATCCTGCTTGCTTTCCATTACATTTGCCAGGGCTTTCTCAAGTTTCTCCTTTTCTATCACGGTTGGAATTTTACTCCTTAGAGGACTCAGTTTATTGACTTACTTCACCTCCTATGAAAAACCCTCCAGATCCTTAGCCTGTATATGCTCCTTCTCCAGAATTTATGGGGGTGCTTCTCCCATTCACTACCACCCCCCGAAATATGCAATTAGAGTATGAGCTCAGATCTCTGACATTCAAAACCACCTTAGTGTTCTTTCCGCCACACCTCAGTTTGTTCCCATCAATGACGACAAATGAGTTGGGTAGCACTGGTTTGGTATGATCCCTTCCCTCTTCCCTAACATCACGGCCATGCTGTATTTTAAGCATCTCTGACTCAGACCTCAGCTATTTCTCAGTCTTGATTGTGTGTGCCACACCTCTCAGGGCTGAGTCAGCTGCATATTACACTTGTGTCAGACTGACTTCTTTTTCAGATTGCACACCCAGATAGGAAAAGAAGCAGATCTGAGATCAGTCCCGACACAGATGAGCCAATTCAGCACCCATCCCCCATACTTGTTTAGCTAACCTAGTCAATTTCTAATCAATCTTTATAAATCTATGATGAAATACAATTTAAAAAAAAACATTACCATTTTGAACTTGCAGCTCAGCAACAATGCTAAATATATTCATGTTGTGTGACCACCCAACCTATCCAGTTCCACAACATTATTATACCCATGTCTTCCTCCAAGCCCCTTACGACCCTCGCTGTACTTCCCAGCCCAGTGCATTTGAACCCTCTAAGCACTGCATATTGAGAGGTAGGTATGCAGTATGCATCCTTTCATGCTTAGGCTCATTTGACTTGGCTTTCTTGATGGTTCATCCATGCTGTGAAACTTTTCAGAGTTTGAGTCATTTTTAAGGCTAAATGAAAAGCCTCATATATGTAGACCACTCATTGGTCCATAGACATGTGGGTTGCCTCTGCCTTTTGGAATTTTTTGGCCATTTTTTATTAGATATTTTCTTCATTTACATTTCAAATGCTATCTTGAAAGTCCCCTATACCCTCCCCCACCCCCTGCCCTGCTCCCCTACCCACCTACTCCCACTTCTTGGCCCTGGCGTTCCCCTGTACTGGGACATATAAAGTTTGCAAGACCAAGGGGCCTCTCTTCCCAATGATGGCCGACTAGGCCATCTTCTGCTACATATGCAGGATTTTGTAATAATGCTGAGAAGTTGAATTTAAAAATATCTATTCAAGTCCCTGCTTGGTTCCTTTGGGCATGCTCAGAAGTGAAACTCCTTCACCCCATGGCAAGGGCATGTTTAATTTGGGGGTGGGGACTGCCACACTGTTCTCTATTTTGACAGTTGCTGTACTTGTTTAGCTTGCCTCCAGCAAGTCATAAGGCTTCTCATGTCTTCACATCTTCCCCAGAGGTTATCATTTGTTGTGCTGATCAGAGACATCCTGGTGGGAGAGTCTTGCTGTGGTTTTGATTTATCTCCGTGATGATTAGTGGTGTTGAGTACCTTACACGTGCTCTCTGGGCATCTGCAGACTCCTTTGGAAAGATAATCTACCCATGAAAGCAAGTCCTTTCCCCATTTTTAACCAAGGTAGCTGAGATTTTGTTGTTGTTGTTGTTGTTGTTGGGTTGGGTTTTGGTTTTGGGTTTTTTTTTTTTTTTGGTTGTTGTTGTTGTTGTTGTTGTTGTTGTTGTTTTTGGTCTTATTGTCCATGTCACTTTAAGTAAACATTTATTTCCTTCCTTAAATTTCAAAATTAGCATACCAACTATTTTAGGAACTCAAAATCATATTAAATCCTACCACCTGGAAGAACAAAGGATGTCACTTCTAAAGTGTTCCTATAAGTAGCTTCAGGGTTCTGTGAGTAAAAAATGAGCACAGCAAGGGTGTGAGGGTGCAGCAGTGCTGTCTTGGCTAATTTGGGGTTCCAGTATCTGAAAGGCATTTCTTGGGTTTGATCTACTTTCCTAAGTAGCATCATTCTGTAGCTGACTCACTACGTTTCCTTTTTCTTTAACATCACCACATCTACTCGCTCACCGCCATGACCATATCATTCCTGTTCTTGCCAGATGAAACAGGATCTGTATCCCTCCTGGACTATAAATCAGATCCCCAAATCTGTCTTCCAAAACAGTCGTCATTTTTCTCTACTCAAGCTAATATAAATAGCCACGTCTAGCACCCATGAGAGCTTGTGCCCAGCTCTGCGATTCTATGGAGTTCTCCAATGCTAAATGCTCCTGAGCCAGCTGTCAGTAAAGATCTACCACAGTGTTTTTATTGCCTCTTAATCCTTTCCACTATTGGACTTGGGCCTCAAATGGCTACTATGGCAATTGCATTTTATTCTATTTAGAGATCATTCCTTCGTCTATCATCTATAGAGTCTAACTTCCTGCAGCATTTCCTATCTAATCATTAGATAAGAGAGCCACTTTCTCAAAGCCCTCAACTGTGTGGTATCTCATTGCTATTTTTCCTTCATCCTATTTCAAGATCTATCCATGTAGGTTTTCTAGTGTTTCTACTTTCCACAAAGCTACAGCATTGCTGTTAGTGTGCTAACTTCCAATATGTGGTCTTAATCACCCAAAAGATAAAATATTTGGGATAAAGCATGTGATGCTTTGCTGGAGCAGGGGCTTGAGAGGACATGTGATGTTTGCAAAGGATATAAGTATAACCCAACAGACAATGGGCGATGCTGTGGCATTGGTTTGTCTTGCCACTCTATGCTGGTCTTCGCTGGGCTTGCTGATACTTGTTTTCCCTGATGATCCTGTGGAATTGGTTCAGCTTGCCTTCTTCACTGACCATTGTTTGTAATGACTTCATAGAGAGAAATGCACCAAAGAACTTCTCATGATATTCCAGTGGCCTTTTGCTGCTTGTGATTATTGGCAGATTTGCAGTTTCTACTGGACCCAAATTGTAGCTGATTCGTAAATAGTGTTTATGACTAGATAAAGCTACCACTGCATGCCGGGTGTGGTTGCGCACGCCTTTAATCCCAGCACTCGGGAGGCAGAGGCAGGCGGATTTCTGAGTTCGAGGCCAGCCTGGTCTACAAAGTGAATTCCAGGACAGCCAGGACTGCACAGAGAAACCCTGTCTCGAAAAAAAAAAAAAAAGCTACCACTGCTGATTCATGTGAACTGAAATGATGATATCCTGACAACAAAGACTAGAATCAACCCAAAGAACTATTTCTGAAAAAGTCCACATCCCTCTTGCACTATCCACTAATTCTCGTGGTGAGTGGTAGGCTAGAAGGGAGGTTAAAGTCCCCCAGAGCTCATGTCTCTAGATGCATATGTATTAGAAGATGGCCTAGTTGTCCATTATTGGGGAGGAAAGGTCTTTGGTCTAACAATGTTTATGTACCCCAGTACAGGGGAATGCCAGGGCCAAGTAGTGGGAATGGGTGGGTAGGGGAGCAGGGTGAGGGGAGGGTATAGGAGACTTATGGGATAACACTTGAAATGTAAATGAAGAAATTTTTTAATAATAAATAAATAAATAAGTAAAAAAAGAATCCTAATTAAAGTAGTTTTTGAACAATCTAAGCCTACATGAATATGTACTATATGCATAATAACAACAAAACTCTCCTAGAGTCTTCCAGAACTAGATCTATAATCAAAAAGAAATTCCCAATTGGTCTGTTGTTCCTTATCTTCTCCTGGCCACCTTTTTTCTTATAATATCTCAATCCTGTGTTCTACCTTTACTAATTATATCTCCAAGCTAGGAAGTAGGGTGAATATGTTTAAATATTCTAATTAATGTTTGTCCCCCAATCTCTCTCAAAACTGTTCAGCCTTCACAGATGCCTAGTGGTTACCCAGTATCTGTCCCTCCGACCACAGCCACACACCCTTCTCTCCCATTGAAGGTTTTGTTTAGGAGCCCTAGATTGTCCACTCATGCCCTGCTTTCATAATCTCTGTGTAGCTTCACCACACATATGAATGCACTTTATAAATCCATGGTTTCCCTACTCATTAGCTTTTTCACCTCTTGCCTCTACAAATGTGACTCCCAGGGTCACGGCACACACTTTGTCTCTAATGGTGACTCCACCCTCATCTCAAACATTCCACTCCCTGATGAGCACCCCATCAGAGCTTCCAGTCAGTGGACCCTATCACTTTTTCTAACTAGACCTCACCTCTGACCTCACTTCCTTCCTCAAACATTTAAAGCCTTTCACTGCAATTAAGTTTGACTCTTATGTCTCTGTCTCATCCCCACCTCCTCCCCCATTGTTAATGTTACAAGAACTTCAGCATTCTTTGAACCAACTCACTGCTCTTTCTGGCCTATGTTCAAGCAGTGCAAGACTCCTGGGGTGATGGAGAGAGCCCAAAACTAAGTTGATTGGTTTCTTTCTAAATATATGCCCACAAACCTAATCCATTTCTTAATCCACAATGGAGATTGCTTATTGATAATAGTTCTAGCTCTGGAAGACTCTAGGAGAATTTTGTTGTTATTATTAACCCTTTTACTCATATATTAAGCTTAAATTTTCAAAGCCCACTTTAATAATATTCATGTCAGCTTAATATTTTCAAGACCCACTTTAATAAGGGTTCTTAAACACTTCTTTTTTTTGGTTCTTAAACAATTTAACCTTTTAAAATATGTGCCCACAAAGTCTACTCCATTTCCAGCCATACTCAGTCAAACCCTGCCTAGGAAACCTACCAAACTTCCTCAGAAAATTCATTTCTCACTCAACTACCAACCTTTTTCTTTCCACCTTAAACTTCCCGTATCTATCTGTATTCCTTCTTTCCATTCAGGCAAAGTCCTTGAGTCACACACTTCACTGAGCAAATGTGGGTTACCAGTGCTGGCCTCCTCAGGTCTTCTCCACTGCAATGTACACACTTCTTTCTGTTTCGTTGGTTTGTTTTTCCTAAAGTGGAAGAAATACATCTTTCCACCAGTGGTTAACCCTTTTACTCATGGTCTTTGTTTTGTTCCCTCTGGCTTTCTTAGAAAATGCATTTTGTTTGTTTGTTTTCCTTATGCCAGAATACTGTGTGTTTGCCGGGCTTAGTGTGTAGTGTACGAATTCATGGCCCCCATTCATTCCCCTTTGCTGGTGTCCCAAACTAGGTCTTAAGCCGAACGTGTGTGTGTGTGTGTGTGTGTGTGTGTGTGTGTGTGTGTGTGTGTGTGTATTAAATAGAATTTCAGTGCCTAATGTTTATAACAGGATGTTAAAAATCATTCCTGGAAGTGCAAGTAATGCTTAAAAGTACACACTCAATCAACTTGCACAATTCCAATTTTTGTTGGCATGACCATCTTCCATGGAGCATTAGCATCTGTGTGGAGAAAGGTGAGGAATGCTACCTCAACACCTGAAAGAAAGGCCCCAATGTGGCCATATTCCATGTTATTCTCATCTTGCCTCAGTTGAAGCATTAGGGTTTTTTCTGATTGAATGAAATCTTTTGTTCTTTGTTTTTTCTCATTTGTGCTACCTGTGAGCAGGGAAATATCTCCCTAAAGGATTGTCCCAGAACTGCAGCCTAACTCCACAGAGCTGGACACCACTCTATCTGGACATTCTCAGGAATGGAATTTGTCTACTTCTGATCAATCAATGGACAGCTGAAAATACAAGTAGCAACAACTAAACATTGTTATAACCACCACCTAGATATTGATACCTTCGTGTGCTGTAGTAACTGTGCTTCTCCTGGATGCAAGACATTCTTCCATATCTGTACATTCCAAATGCAACCCAAATAAGTGGGCATAGGAAAATTTTAAAACTCACATTTGTCCTGAATAATGTAACGATGTTTTCTTTATGTTTTTTTATGTATTTGTGTATTTATTATGTATTTTATTATCAGATATTCTCAAATAACATTTGAGAAATGTTATTTCCTCAAAACTAATATAGCGACTATTTACCTAGCATTTTTGATACTTTTTTATTAGATAATTTTTTTTCATTTACATATACCGAATGTCCCCTATACCCTCCTCCAGCCCTGCTTCTCAACCCACACACTCCTGCTTCCTGGCTCTGGTGTTCTCCTGTACTGGGGCATATAATCTTTGCAAGACCAAGCATTTTTTATTATATTAACTCCCACAAATAGTTGAGTGAGTGAGAGAGAGATTCAGGAGGGTGTGCATAGACTATAGGGAAATATGCCATTTTATATAAAGGACTTAAGTGTCTGTGATTTTTGGCATCCCTGAGGGTCTTACAGCCAATGCCTCACAGATACTGGAGGATGAGTATAAATATTCTTAAAATTAGTAAGTAGCCATGCTGGAGTTAGAACCATGGAGTTTTGTTATCCAGTCTGTATTCTGAACCATGAATGGCACCATAGACCTCTCCTAATTCCTGCATCTTTGCCTTGCTTATCCTACAATCTCTAGTGTCTTGAGTGCTGAAAGAGGAGGCCATGCTAGAGTTCAGAGAAAGGAAGCTTGGTGCTTGTGAGAGGATGAAGAGTCAGGGAGTGCCATTCTGGGAATACAGGCAACAGCAAGAACATGGGATCTCCAATTACCACTGAAGAAGTTTGGGGATAGCTCTGTGGCCAAGGCTCCCCATCAGCCTATGCTCTTCTTTCCTCTTATGATACCCATGGCCTGCATGGGAACTATGAATTCAGCAATCTCCTCCAGAGTCAATGAGACCTTCTAGGGCAGGGCTATTGTCAGGTCAGCTGGCCACCCCAGTGCTAATTCAGCTGTCCATTAGTAAACTGAATACCTGTGAAAGTCAACTTAAAGGAGGAAGGTTCATGGCTTCAGCCACATTCAATCCATGATTTAACTTCATGGATTGTGGGCTTTATGGTAAGGCAGAATATAAAGGTAATGAGTGTGCAATAAAGCAAGACAGTACCTGCAAGGCAGAGTGGGTAGCATTGTGTTGGGGTGAGGGTAAAGAAGTCCCACAGGCAACAGGGGAGAAGAGTTTGTTAATTCTCATCACCAAGGGGAGAAGGTTTATGGTGGCCTGAGAAGGCCTGTGGGTTATTAAACTACTAAAACAAATGAACTGTCAGAGCAAAAATGGGGGACCATGGTCAAAGATGGGGGACTATTGTCTCAGTCATTGAGTCACCTGTCCTCTAAAGGATAAATCTCATTTTACAGTTGCCATCTGACCCAGAATGGGTCAAAGCCTTCAGGAAACCCTCCTCCCCTTTCCTTCCCTCCCTCTTTCACACACTCCCCTGCAACATTTCCCTTGGAATGTTCTTTCTTACGCTCTGATTATAAGGTCTATGGGTCAAACTTGCTTTGATGCTTGAAATACCTTTGTCCTTTCCTCCTGTTTTCTTTTGTGATGAGTCTTGGTATTAAGAGTTGAGGGAAAAATAAATAGAAATTATGAACTTGAGCCTATATAGAAATTAAACTATTGAATGGTGGAAAGAAGAAACTGCATTATCCTGATTATCTCTCAGTCCACAAAACCACCAACTCAGTAGAGTGTGTTGGCTGGCCTTAGGGTTCCAAGCCATCTCTATCTGTCGCCTCATGTCTCGGTCCTCTAGAACTGAAACTTCAGACAGGCACAGACACAGAACTGGGAAAGGGGGGTGCTGTTTTGGCACTGGACTGTAAGTGGTTTCTTGGGTTTTCTAATGTTAGCTATCATCTATCTATATCCAATTTTTAATTTTTTGAATGGAGCATATTCAACAGAGGATTGGAATTTTTTATTTACAGGGTTTGGCTCCTAAATTATCTGCCCAGATTTATTTTTCCTGTGAAAGGAGAGTTGGAAACATTTCCAAGTATGTTTTAAAGGAATTGTCTGATCTCTCTAAAGATTTGGGATGAGTAAAATGGCCATACATTCTGCTGCATAGGTCCTCATCTCCCATGCTATCAGTAACCACAGGGGCAGTCTCCATCCGTGGTCCTACAGAGAGCTCACATATAGCCCTCTCCCAGGAAAGTCACTTCTGAGGGACTTTCTCATGATCCACCACTCTGCCCTTCTGTCCCTCCCTCCCTCCCTCCTTTCCTACCTCCCTCCCTTCCACTCTCATTCATATTGTCTCTTGCTCAAAAAAATTAAATCATTTTTGGGCTCATCTACATGTCAGGCATAATAGCAGCTGTGGGTCATCAAATTCAAGCTCCCTTCCTTGGTCTCTCCTTTTAAATTACTTGACAGAAACACTGTAATAAATGAAAGAAGCATAGATCTCAAATCATCTATCTCTTCTGCATGTCCCCAGACTTCCCAGTGCCTAATTAGGAAGCTGCATAGTTGAGGGAGAAGTGGTCTCCTCTCTACCATTTATCGCGATGCTCATTGGCATCTATGTTTGTTTTAGGACTCTTCTGAAAGCAGTGAAGGTCATGATCCTTCTAGGCCTTGCCAACATTGTAATATATTGCAGCTAGCTACAGCCTCTTAGGAGATGTGATTATAGGACCTGCTTACTATATCGAGACACCCAGTCCTTGCTAGACCAGTGCTAATGAATGCACATCCATGTAGTCAAGAGCAAGAGATTCACCTCATAGAATGATTGTTTAACCAAAGAAAATGTCACAGTATTCTCTGCAACAGGTAAGCACCCCTGGTATACTTACATGCTTTGTAGAATGCCAATATAGCATTTGGTTATTACGTGCACTGTTTGATCCAGCAGATGGCTCTTGCTGTAACTTGAACTATTACCCTATTTCAAACAGAATCAATTTCAGAAATGATTTAAAGGAGGAAAGGCATATTTTGGCTCATGTCTTCAAACGGTTACAATCTAGGCAGGCATAAGGGAGTGGCACAGGTCCACAGTGTCTCTCAGACAGAATCAAGTTCAGCTTCTTTGGTCTGACCCCCATGCCCTCTGTAATCTAGTGGTGGTCTCTACCTTTTCCACTTCTGGTTTCTGCTACCTCACATGGCTTATACTCAAGGATTAGGGATCCTTATCAGGCATTCAAATCCTTGGAGCAAGTGTGATGCAAATCTCAAGTAAACTTGCTATCACCCAGCTTGGATCTTCCAGTTTCCAGGTCAAGAGACATATTGTTCGTTTGAAGTTGAAGACTTCCCTAACACATGACCAGAAGCAGCAACTGCAGTCTCTGAACATGTCCATTGCTGTGTTGCTTCGGCCAGATGACATTACACATTACTTCCTCTTCTCTTTACATGTTGTCATAGCTTTAGCTGTATACACCTGCCCTCTAGAAGTCTTCCCCACTAGATAGTCACTCTTCTGCCATAGCTCTATTTCAGATTCTCATAGTATATATTCCTATATACCCTTCCTAGCTAACGCTTTATACACGTTTATCTAATTGGTATAAATGAAAGGCTGAGTAGGTATTTTTTAATGATTTTTTTTTTTGGTCAAGGTCATTTTATAGAACCCAGGCTGGCCTTAAGGTTATGGTCCTTATCGGAAGGAAAGACCATACAGAGACTGCCCCACCCGGGGATCCATCCCATATACAACCACCAAACCCAGACACTATTGCATATGCCAGAAAGATTTTGCTGACAGGACCCTGATATAGCTCTCTCTTGTGAGGCTATGCCAATGCCTGGCAAATACAGAAGTTGATGCTCACAGTCATCTATTGGATGGAACACAGGGCACCTAATGAAGGAGCTAGAGAAAGTACCCAAGGAGCTAAAGGGGTCGGCAACCCTATAGGAGGAACAACAATATGAACTAACCAGTACCCCCCAGAGCTGTGTCTCAAGTTGCATATGTAGCGGAGGATGGCCTAGTCAACCATCATTGGGAGGAGAGGCCCTTGTTATTGAGAAGATCATATGCCCCAGTACAGGGGAATGCCAGGGCCAGGAAGCAGGAATGGGTGGGTTGGGGAGCAGGGCAGGGGGAGGGTATAGGGGGCTTTGGGGATAATATTTGAAATGTAAATAAAGAAAATATCTAATAAAAATGCCTAAAAAGGTTATGATCCTTCTATTTTAGACATCTAAGTGCTGGGATTATAGGCATGTGTCACTGTGCCTAGTTTATTGTTTTTAAACTTAATTTTTGAAGACCACCAATAAACACATAGCTAAATAAATAAGTAAATAAACAAACCTTCCCTCTGCATCTATGCTAATTTGAAATAGACATACTAAAGTTCAAGAGGATACTAGAAAATTGGCATTCTTTGGTACTATTATAAATTTCATGGTCCCCATATTTTGCACTATAAATTTTCCTTCATAAAAAAGATAGGCAACTTTTTTGACAAATCTCTTACACGTTATAAATTATTATTGCTGAGCGCAGGAAGCACATATAAGTGTAATTTAGAAAGCTGTCTGAGTCATGCCAACTGGAGGAAGAAAATGTACTCATGTAGTGAGCTACGTATTACCAACTGTTACCACAGAGATGACTTCACTGCTGTCTCAAACAACCCTGTTTGATCAACAGAGTAGGTCTCATGAGGACTTCAACCAGTGTGGAAAAGATAACACGTAAGAGGGCCTAAGCAGGTAACAAGATTCCATATGGAGATACCAGACAGGACTAGTCCTAAAACTCAGTACTTCTGGCCCTACCTCAAGCTCTTCCAGCTGTCCCCAACACTTGCTACCTTGGGCTAACACAGGTGACTTCATTCCTCACCAGTCATTGATTTACCAAGGGCCATAGAACCACTGGGTTCCAGGCTTTGTAGTGTAAGGAGTGGAATACAGAATAGTATGATTTTTCTTATTTCCAACTAGCCTTCCTTTCCACTTCTCCTAGATGTAATTGTATAAGGTCTTTGTTTCTCCTTCTTCCCTCAAGACTGTGGGTAGAGCCAAGACAGATGAGAGACAAGTCCAGGTAAGCAAAAGCAAAGACTAGATTTCCCTTCACCCGGAGGCACCCTGTTCTTGAATTTCTTAATATGAAAGATATCAAGATATCTTGATTTTCTACGTTACTGTTAGGCCTTCAAGACTCTCTTGCGTAGAGGCATCACAACATGGAACTGTGATTCTTGAGTCCCAGTCTCTTTTCTAACACACCAAATTGGAGATCCTATTGTTTAGAGTTTGGGATTCTTCACAATAAAAAGAAGGGCATGAGTTTGACTGTGCTCAGTGTATCTGGCAAATGCAGCAAAGAGCAAGGATCACTTGGTGCATGGTGGGTTAAAAACGCCCTTCATTGGTTTTCCAACTATATCAAGGCTACACTTTTGCAAAGTACACTTCTTTTTTAATCTTTTTTTATTAGATATTTTCTTTATTTACATTTCAAATGCTATCCCGAAAGTTCCCTAAACCCTCCCCCGGTCCTACTCCCCTACACACTCACTCCCAATTCTTGGCCCTGGCTTTCCCCTGTACTGAGGCATATAAAGTTTGTAAGACCAAGGGGCCTCTCTTCCCAATGATGGCCAACTAGGCCATCTTCTGCTACATATGCAGTTGGAGACATGAGCTCTAGGGGTACTGGTTAGTTCATATTGTTGTTCCTCCTATAGGGTTGCAAGCCCCTTCAGCTCCTTGGGTACTTTCTCTAGCTCCTACATTGGGTTCCCTGTGATCCATCCTATATAGGACTGTGAGCATCCTCTTCTGTATTGGCCAGGCACTGGCATAGCCTCACAAGAGACAGCTATATCAGGGTCCTTTCAACAAAATATTGCTCGCATATGCAATAGTATCTGGGTTTGGTGGCTGATTATGAGATGGATCCCCAGGTGGGGTAGTCTCGGTATGGTCCATCCTTTTATCTTAGCTCCAAATTTTGTCTCTGTAACTCCTTCCATGGGTGTTTTGTTCCCTATTCTAAGGAGGAATGAAGTATCCACACTTTGGTCTTCATTCTTCTTGAGTTTCATGTGTTTTGCAACTTGTATCTTGGGTATTCTAACTTTCTGGGCTAATATCCACTTATCAGTGAATGCATATCAAGTGACTTCTTTTGTGATTGGGTTACCCCACTAAGGATGATATCCTCCAGATACATCCATTTGCCTAAGAATTTCATAAATTCATTGGTTTTTTTTTTTTGTTTTGTATTGTTTTTTTCTCCCAATTTTTTATTAGGTATTTTCTTTATTTACATTTCGAAAGCTATCCCGAAAGTCCCTCATACCCGACCCCAACTCCCCTACCCACTCACTCCCATGTCTTGGCCCTGGTGTTTCCCTGTACTGGGGCATATAAAGTTTGCAAGACCTAGGGGTCTCTCTTCCCAATGATGGCCAACTAGGCCATCTTCTGCTACATATGTGGCTAGAGACACCAGCTCTGGGGGGGGGGGGTACTGGTTAGTTCATATTGTTGTTCCACCTATAGGGTTGCAGACTCCTTTAGCTCCTTGGGTACATTCTCTAGTTCCTCCATTGGGAACCATGTGTTCCATCCAATAGCTGACTATGAGCATCCACTTCTGTATTTGCCAGGCACTGGCATAGCTTCACAAGAGACAGCTGTATCAGGGTCCTTTCAGCAAAATCTTGCTGTCATATGCAATAGTGTCTGCATTTGGTGGCTGATTATGGGATGGATCCCCTGGTGCAGCAGCCTCTGGATAGTCCATTCTTTCCTCTCAGCTCCAAACTTTGTAACTCATTCCATGAGTGTTTTGTTCCCAATTCTAAGAAGGGGCGAAGTATCCACATTTTGGTCTTCGTTCTTCTTGAGTTTCATGTGTTTTGCAAATTGTATCTTGGGTATTCTAAGTTTCTGGACTAATATCCACTTATCAGTGAGTTCATATCATGTGGGTTCTTTTGTGATTGGGTTACCTCACTCAGGTAATTCATTGTTTTTAATAGCTGAGTAGTACTCCATTGTGTAAATGTACCACGTTTTCTGTATCCATTCCTCTGTTGAGGGACATCTGGGTTCTTTCTAGCTTCTGGCTATTATAAATAAGGCTGCTATGAACATAGTGGAGCATGTGTCCTTTTTACCAGTTGTAACATCTTCTGGGTATATGACCAGGAGAGGTATTGCTGGATCCTCCACTAGTACTATGTCCAATTTTCTGAGAAAACGCCAGACTGACTTCCAGAGTCGTTGCACAAGCTTGCAATTCCACCAGCAATGGAGGAGTGTTCCTCTTTCTCCACATCCTCACCAGCATCTGTTGTCACCTGAATTTTTGATCTTAGCCATTCTGACTGGTGTGAGGTGGAATCTCAGTGCTGTTTTGATTTGCATTTCCCTGATGCTTAAGGATGTTGAACATTTTTTCAGATGTTTCTCAGCCATTCGGAATTCCTCAGTTGAGAATTCTCTGTTTAGCTTTGTACCCCATTTTTAATGGGGTTATTGGTTTTTCTGGAGTCCAGCTTCTTTAGCTCTTTGTAGATGTTGGATATTAGTCCCCTATCAGATTTAGGATTGGTAAAAATCCTTTCCCAATCTGTTGGTGGCCTTTTGTCTTGCTGACTGTGTCTTTTGCCTTACAGAAGCATTTGTGACTATTGTGAAGGGTGTTGTTTCACTAATTTCTTTCTCAGCCCTTTTATCCTTTGTGTAGAGAAAGGCCATTGATTTGTTTGAGTTAATTTTATATCCAGCTACTGCACTGAAGCTGTTTATCAGGTTTAGGAGTTCTCTGGTGGAATTTTTGGGGTCCTGAATATATACTATCATATCATCTGCAAACAGTGATATTTTAACTTCTTCCTTTCCAATTTGTATCCCCTTGATCTCCTTTCGTTGTCGAATTGCTCTGGCTAGGACTTCAAGTACTATATTGAATAGGTAGGGAGAAAGTGGGCAGCCTTGTCTAGTCCCTCATTTTAGTGGGATTGCTTCCAGCTTCTCTCCATTTACTTTGATGTTGGCTACTGGCTTGCTGTATATTGCTTTTATTATGTTTAGGTATGGGCCTTGAATTCCTGATCTTTCCAAGACTTTTATCATGAATGGGTGTTGGATTTTTTCAAATACTTTCTCAGCCTCTAACGAGATGAAAATTTTGTCTTTGAGTTTGTTTATATAGTAGATTATGTTGATGGATTTCCGTATATTAAACCATTCCTGCATCCCTGGGATGAAGCCTACTTGGTCATGATGGATAATAGTTTTGATGTGTTCTTGGATTTGGTTTGCGAGCACTTAATAGAGTATTTTTGCATTGATATTTATAAGAGAAATTGGTCTGAAATTCTCTTTCTTTGTTGAATCTTTGTGTGGTTTAGGTATCAGAGTAATTGTGGCTTCATAGAATGAATTAGGTAGAGTACCTTGTGTTTCTATTTTGTGGAATAGTTTGAGGAGAGTTGGAATTAGGTCTTCTTTGAAGGTCTGATAGAACTCAGCACTAAACCCATCTGGTCCTGGGCTTTTTTTGGTTGGGAGACTATTGATGACTGCTTCTATTTCTTTAGGGGAAAAGGGATTATTTAGATCACTAATCTGATCCTGGCTTAACTTTTGTACCTGGTATCTGTCTAGGAAGTTGTCCATTTCGTCCAGGTTTTCTAACTTTGTTGAGTATAGCCTTTTGTAGTAGGATCTGATGATTTTTTTGGATTTCCTCAGGTTCTGTTGTTACGTCTCCTTTTTCATTTCTCATTTTGTTGATTAGAATACAGTTCCTGTGCCCTCTAGTTAGTCTGGCTAAAGGTTTATTTATCTTGTTGATTTTCTCAAAAACCAGCTCCTGGTTTGGTTGATTCTTTGAATAGTTCTTTTTGTTTCCACTGGGTTGATTTCAGCCTGAGTTTGATTATTTCCTGCCATCTACTCCTCTTGGGTGAATTTGCTTCCTTTAGTTCTAGAGCTTCTGGGTGTACTGTCAGACTGCTAGTATATGCTCTCTCTAGTTTCTTTTTGGAGGCACTCATGGCTATAAGTTTTCTTCTTAGGACTGTCTTCACTGTGTCCCATAAGTTTGGGTATGTTGTGGCTTCATGTTCATTAATCTCTAAAAAGTCTTTAATTTCTTTCTTTATTTCTTCCTTGACCAAGATATCATTGAGTAGAGTGTTGTTCAGTTTCCACGTAAATGCTGATTTTCTATTATTTTTGTTGTTATTGAAGATCAGCCATAGTCTGTGGTGATCTGATTCGATGCATGGGATAATTTCAATATTTTTGTATCTGTTGAGGCCTCTTTTGTGACTGATTATATGGTCAATTTTGGAGGAGATACCATGTGATGCTGAGAAGAAGGTATATCCTTTTGTTTTAGGATAAAATGTTCTATAGATATTGTCTTAGTCAGGGTTTCTATTCCTGCACAAATATCATGACCAAGAAGCAAGTTGGGGAGGAAAGGGTTTATGCAGCTTACACTTCCATACTGCTGTTCATCACGAAGGAAGTCAGGACTGGAACGCAAGCAGGTCAGAAAGCATGAGCTGATGCAGAAGCCATGGAGGGATGTTCTTTACTGGCTTGCTTCTCCTGGCTTGCTCAGCCTGCTCTCTTATAGAACCCAAGACTACCAGTCCAGAGATGGTCCCACCCACAAGGGGCCCTTGATCACTAATTGAGAAAATACCTCACAGCTAGATCTCATGGAGGCATTTCCCCAACTGAAGCTCCTTTCTCTGTGATAACTCCAGCTATGTCAAGTTGACACAAACCTAGCCAGTACAGATATCTATTAAATCCATTTGTTTCATAACTTCTTTTAGTGTCGATGTGTCTCTGTTTAGTTTCTTTTTCCAGGATCTTTCCATTGGTGAGAGTGAGGTGTTGAAGTCTCCCATTTATTGTGTGAGGTGCAATGTGTTCTTTGAGCTTTACTAAAGGTTCTTTAATGAGTGTGACTGCTCTTGCATTTGGAGCATAGATATTCAGAACTGAGAATTCATCTTGGTAGATTTTTACCTTTGATGAGTATGAAGTGTTGTCTTTTTTGACAACATTGGGTTGAAAGTCAATTTTATTTGATATTAGAATGGCTACTCCAGCTTGTTTCTTCGTTCCATTTACTTGGAAAATTGTTTTCCAGCCTTTCACTCTGAGGTAGTGTCTGTCTTTTACCCTGAGGTGGGTTTCCTGTAAGCAGCAAAATGTTGGGTCCTGTTTTTGTAGCCAGTCTATTAGTCTATGTCTTTTTATTGGGGAATTGAATCCATTGATGTTAAGAGAAATTAAAGAAAAGTAATTGTTGCTTCCTGTTATTTTTGTTGTTAGAGTTGAGATTCTGTTCTTGTGGCTGTCTTCTTTTAGGTTTGTTGAAGGGTTATTTCTTGCTTTTTCTTGGGTGTAGTTTCTGTCCTTGTGTTTGTGTTTTCCCTTTATTATTCTTTAAAGGGCTGGATTCGTGGAAAGATATTGGGTGAATTTGGTTTTGTCATGGAATACTTTGGTTTCTCCCTCTATGGTAATTGAGAGTTTTGCTGGGTATAGTAACCTAGGCTGTCATTTGTGTTCTCTAGTTTCTGTATAACATCTGTCCATGATCTTCTGGCTTTCATAGTCTCTGGTGAGAAGTCTGGTGTAATTCTAATAGGCCTGCTTTTATATGTTACTTGACCTTTTTCCCTTATATCTTTTAATATTCTGTCTTTATTTAGTGCATTTGTTGTTTTGATTATTATGTGTCAGGAGGAATTTCTTTTCTGGTCCAGTCTATTTGGAGTTCTGTAGGCTTTTTGTACGTTCATGGACATCTCTCTCTTTAGGTTTGGGAAGTTTTTTTCTATAATTTTGTTGAAGATATTTGCTGGTCCTTTAAGTTGAAGCTCTTCATTCTCATCTACCCCTATTATCCGTAGGTTTGGTCTTCTCATTGTGTCCTGGATTTCCTGGATGTTTTGAGTTAGGATCTCGTCGCATTTTGCATTTTCTTTGATTGTTGTGCCCATGTTCTCTATGGAATCTTCTGCACCTGAAATTCTCTCTTCTATTTCTTGTATTCTGTTAGTGATACTTTCTTCTATGACTCCTGATTTCTTTCCTAGGGTTTCTATCTCCAGAGTTGTCTCACTTTGGGTTTTCTTTATTTTGTCTACTTCCCTTTTTAGGTTTGGATGATTTTGTTCAATTCCATCACCTGTTTGGTTGTGTTTTCCTGTAATTCTTTAAGGGATTTTTGTGTTTCATCTTTAAGGACTTCTACCTGTTTAGCAGTGTTCTCCTGTAATTCTTTAAGTGAGTTATTGATGCCCTTCTTAAGGTCCTCTACCAGCATCATGAGATATGATTTTGAATCTGAATCTTGCTTTGCTGGTGTGTTGGGGTATCCTGGCTGAGTTAGGAGTGCTGGGTTCTGATGACGGTGAGTGTTCTTGGTTTCCGTTGGTAAGATTCTTACATTTGCCTTTCTCCATTTGGTAATCTCTAGAGTTAGTTGTTGTAGTAGTCTCTGGCTGGAGCCTGTTCTTCCTGTGATTCTGTTAGCCTCTGTCAGCTATCCTGGGAGTCTAGCTCTCTTCTGAGTCTCAGTAGTCAGAGTACTCTCTTCAGGCAAGCTCTCTTCTTGCAGGGAAGGTGCCCAGAGGTCTGGCGGTCAGACCAGCCTCCTGGCTGAAGATGAAGGTCCGAATCGGGGCCTGTACCAGAAGATGGGTTGCTTCTGCAGTCTGTGAGCTCACCTGCACAGACTGGTCTCTGAGGGACCCAGAACACAAGATGGTTCCCTCATTTTCTCTAGGGGCTCAGAGTGGCCTCTCCTCTGGCGGGGGCGGGGCGGGGGAGGTGCCCTGATGTCTGGAGCCCGAAATGGGGGTCTGTCCCAGAAGCTGTGTGGCTTCTGTAGTGCACTTGCTCACCCTCCGCAGTCTGGGAGCTGATCTGCGCAGACTGGTCTCAGAGGGACCTGGGAGACAAGATCGCAAAGTACTCTTTAGACCACAACTTTACACGAAACATTTTTTATTGGTTCCCTCATCCTTTTCTCCTTTTGTCAGAGAGGAATTGGGTAAATCAAAGACAAATTCTTAGATCAAAAATACAAACCTCTGAATGAACTTCGTTTCCCTAAAGCTCAGAGATCATTGAGCAGGGCTGGGCAGCCGATAAAAGGCTTTGATAATAAAAAATGTGCAGTGGAGGTGGGATTGGAGGGCTGCTATGAAGACGAGAATTTGCCTTGAAGTCAGCAATGAATTCTTCAAAGAATAGCCTAGCAAATCAAAGACTTGTCATTTATTTGTTTTTAATTTTCTTGCAGAAAGGTTTTTAAGGAATTAGTAGTTCAATTTTACTGCCTTATAAAGAAGATGGAGGGGGTCAGGGGAAGAGCTGCCATCTCTTGTCTTGAAAAACAGGCTAGCTTAGATCATCTGACTTAACCAGTCATCTGTTTGGAACAGTCAGAGTTCCTTATCCTTTCAGGATGAGTTTCAAGACACCCAGTAAATGCCAGGAAACCCAGATACTACCAATTCCCTTGTATACACACACTCTCTTTTTCACTGTATGTACATACCTACAATAAATTTATTTTATGAATTAGACACAGGAAGAGAATAATAAAAGTTAATAATCAAATAGTTCAGTTATAGCAATAATCTATATGAATAGGGCTTGCACTTTCTCTCAAGCTATCTTTCTGTATGTTCACCTTTTCATTTAAGGAGAGTGTTCTATAGCTTCTCTTGGTTGTATCTACATTACCAGTTTACTCTTCTTGCATTTTGGTACCAGGCCATTATTGTTCATTTGTTGCAGACCTTTATTAATTAAATAAGCGTTATTTGAATGCAACTGCTAGGATCCTGAGACTGTTACCCTGATAACTAGAGTGATATTCAGTGATTTGGTGTTTGGAAACACATATGGTATGGGTACACTGGACAAAGAAATGATCCGTGTTCCATGGACAGTGGCATGGCCCAGCACAAGATTTCATCAGATTACACTAAAATAGTGAGCCATTAATTAAATAAGCGTTATTTGAATGCAACTGCTAGGATCCTGAGACTGTTACCCTGATAACTAGGGTGATATTCAGTGATTTGGTGTTTGGAAACACATATGGTATGGGTACACTGGACAAAGAAATGATCCGTGTTCCATGGACAGTGGCATGGCCCAGCACAAGATTTCATCAGATTACACTAAAATAGTGAGCCATTTAAAATGTGGATATTGGGCTGGTGAGATGGCTCAGCGGGTAAGAGCACCCAACTGCTCTTCCGAAGGTGATAAGTTCAAATCCCAGCAACCACATGGTGGCTTACAACCACCTGTAATGAGATCTGACGCCCTTTTCTGGTGCGTCTGAAGTCAGCTATAGTGTACTTATATAGAATAATAAATGAATCCTTGGACCGGAGCAAGTGGGCCAGCCGGAGCGAGCGGGGCCGGCCAGAGCGAGAGGGGCTAACCAGAGTGAGCGAGGCAGACCAGAGCGAGTAGGGTTGACCGGAACGAGGAAAAAAATGTGGATGTTGCTTATTTCTGTGATTTCCATGTAATATTTTCAGACTTTAGAGAACTAAGAATAATTTAAACTGCAGAGAATGATAGATTGGCTAAAAGAAGCCATTTTACACAGTGATGCTATCAAAGTAGCTTACGTACTTTAGACTTCATAGTATTTCTGTACTGAAGCCAAGTGCATTTCATTTTTACATAAAACAACAATAACAAAAAAATCATATCACCAAGGATAGTACCACATTAATAGAATCATATACGTACACACACACACACACACACACACACACACACACACACACTATCTTTTTACATCCTGATCACAGTTTCCCCTCTCTTTTCTCCTTCTATCCCTCTGTCACCTCCCCTCTCCACCCTCCATCCATTTCTTCTTTCTGATAAGAAAGGAACAGGCCTCCCATGAACATCAACCAGTTGCAGTAAGATTAGGTACCTCCTCTCCTATGAAGGCTAGATGAAGCAACCCAGCATGAGGAAAGGGTTCCAAAGGCAGACAACAGAGTCAGAGACAGCCTGCACTCCCACTGTTACGAGTCCCACATGAAGACCAAGCTATACAGCTGTAACATGGGTCTAGGTCAGTCCCATGCAGAATCCCGGGTTGGCAGTTCAATCTCTGTGAGCTCCTATCAGCCAGGTTAGTTTATTCTGTGGGTTTTCTTGTGGTGTCCTTGACTCTTCTGTCTCCTATAATCCTTCCTCCCACAAGAACCCTTTCTATTATCAGCATAAGCCAGAAAACCCCAGCTGCCCGCTATCCCTCTCTGGAAGAGGAACCTACTACTCATCTATAGAGGATGCCTTACTCTGAGCACGCATAGTTGTTGGAACAGAGCTCCAGGCAGCCTTGAGAAAAGAAACAAAATGCTTGACTATTGAAGGAAAAGCAACAGAACCCAGGATCCAGGCCACCAGGGAAGCACGAGGCTTGTGCCCACAGTGACCATGGAGTTACATGTTAACAGTTGTGGTTTAGGTCGTGATTTCCTGGCGGGGAAGGACAGTAATGTGAGTAACTGCTTCCAGATCTCACTGATTCTAGGAGATAAATGCCCTCACTAATTTTAGTATACTGGAAACCCGGATAAGAAAGTCACCCCTCCTTGAAGAAAGTTCCTACTGCCAGCTGCTGGTGTCAGTACTAGAATCTTCTGGCAGGGTGACCTTCAATGACTCTGCCTTATGAGAGGATTCTCAGAACTGACACCCTCCTAGAGCCCGGGGACAGAGCTTCAGGAGTGGCCTGTCCGCTTGCCTGTCTGCCTTCCTATGGTAAGTTCCCGGCTCCCGGGAAGGAGCTTCTCCCTGAACCAGGGCAGCCGCCCCAGAGGGGCCTCTCGCCCGCCCACCTGCCAGCCCACCAGCCCGTTAGCCTGGAGAACAGCTCTTCCAGTGTTCTTCAGAGCTTTGACATGAAAATAACACTGCTGATTACTTCTGCAATTTTCCTAATCCAAGTGCCCAGGGCAACAGGAACCAGGTGCCGGCAGTTTGAAATAAAGCAGCTTACTTCTCCGAGCAAAAAGTACATGGCTTCTGGAGATAGAAACTCTCCTCTTAGCCTCTGGTGGGCCGTCTTTAACACGCTTTCAAAATGACACCTAGCTACACCACTCCTGGGCGTGCACCAGAAAGACTCTAACTTCAGAGATGCTAACAACACGCTTGTTACTTGTCTATTCACAATGACTAAGACTTGGAGCCAGTCCAGATGTCCATCAGCAGATAGTGAATTGATAATGAACGTATGATACATGTAAACAATAAAATTTTACATATCCGTGGAGAAAAAAATTAAATCATAAAAATTTCAGGAAAATGGATGGTTCTGGAAATGATTAAGAGAGGAGACTCAGGAAAATAATGCATATTATCTCTTATATGTGACTCTAGCTATTAATGCTTTTCATAGAAGTATGGCATTAGAGTTTATATAAAATAAGCATATAAATATAAATATGTATGAGAGTAATTGTGGTTATTGGCCCTGAAAGTAGGAAAAGGACTGCAAAGAAGGAAAATGAGGTTTTGAAGGATGTGCTGGTTAAAAGAAAGCAGAAAGGCAGCTGAGGGGTAGGGAGGGGCAGAGGATACTGAGAAGAAGCAGAAGGAAGATCAGCAATCAACAGCAATCTTCAAAAATGCTGTAGAGGAGCCTCATACCTGTGTAAATATACACACCAATTTCCACACAGGATGAAACAGTGACGTTCATAGGATTGGTGTGGAAGATTAAAAGTGTAACTGATGACCACTACTTCCTATCATGGCTCTGGGTGCTCAGAGGGAGCTGACGGCTCAGCAATCCTTACCTCCACAGACACAAAGGAAAACCCAGAGGCCTCAGATTGTCTCAGAAGAGCAGGGACAGTCCCAAGTTCAGTTTTTTGCTGTCTATGCCAAGGTCAGATTGACTAAGGACTTCAGACAAAACAGCTAAACACTCCCTGATCCCTCTCTTCAAAATATCTCCCTGTCCCTTGCTCTATGGCCTTCATTACCAGTGACACTAATCATTTGTCTCTGTGCTGAGTATACAAGCGTGGACAGTATGACATGATGTCTCCCTCTGTTAGCTTTTAGATAACACTTATTCGTAGAAGTTTTTATAACCGTAAAAATAATGAGTAGCTAAAATGGAGAATCAGTCATTGTTCAATATGTTAATGTTTTTATGTGTTTGCTAATTTAATATTGACCTCTGAGGTAGGTACTGGTTATAACCTGGCTTGGCTCTCAATGTGATGGATACTCAGATGGTGTCTCTCCCACGTGTTATCTACCCTTCAGTGTCCCTGGCTCCATGCCTTAGAGGCAGCTGGACTGACCGCCTTGCAAGCTCATGCTGGTAGATTCAGGATATCAGAGGATGAAGGGCCTTTGTTGGGGCACTTCTATGTCCGTCCCTTCTTTCTTGAGGAATGGTTTCTCCCAGTAGCTGCACGTCTCTGTGGACTTGGCAGTAATTTCAGACAGGCTTCCCTCTCTAGTAAGCATGCTCACCTGACATTTTGTCCCTTCTCCCAACCCCCAGCCTAATGATGGCATAGAATTCTTGGTGGCTCTTATTTCACTCCTCAATCTTCTTCTTACCTCTACCAAATGGCATTTTGTTAGAGTCTTTTCATTTGAGCCCTTCTAGGATGAACTGTGTTTCTGCCGAGTTCCTGACTGATATGCCCAATTAAAATAATGTGCAGCAGAGATGCAAATTCTAGATGCCAATCCAAGATTTAACAGCAGAAAAATAGGAATGTAAAATGATAATAAAATAAATTAAAAAGCCATGAGAAAGTTGTAGAAAACCACTACAAGAAATCATAAACTGATAAGCAATATTTTTTAGAGAATGGACATTGTGCCAGGCCTTCAAAAACTGGTTAGAACATAGACACAGGATTTGGAATAGTGTTTCAATATGGCCAGGAACAGAGGGAGCAAAAGTGCTGGCCAAATCTTAGAACAGAAGTGGCTTAATCTCATAAGTAGAGTATACTTAGAAACAGTGTTTCCCAAATGTCCTTCTTTAGAACCTTATTGGCCTATAAAACATTACTATCATATTGAAAAACATTAAAAAATTCCCAATCAAGTAAGATTGAATACCTTCTAATAAATGAACTGAACAAGACTTATTAAGAACTTCTCAGAGCATTTAGGATGCTAATAAGCACATCAAATTAACCTTTAGTTTCAAAGATAATCTGCTAATACCTATAAGAAATATGGGGGCTGTGATATTTTTAAAAATACACATTTTCCCAATAGGATTCTATGTGGGTCTTCCTGGTAGAGCACTTCAGAACAGAATGGGGCACTCAACTTCAGAGGCTCCCTGAAAATGTTCTCACGACTTCATTGGGATGCCTCAAGTCATGGACAAATGACATTTAGAATGCAACCATATAGAAAAGGAAGTTGAATTTATTACCTGGGTATGACTTGGAAGAAAGCAGTGCTGATCAGAAAGTGGATTTATTTGTATATTGGACAATATTAGAACTCAGCAGTCAAAGTTCACACGAGTCCTGTCCTGCTCATCATGGTTAGCCGTTCAAATTACGTCAGATCTACTCCTTTTAGCTAATTAAAATGCTATGTTTTAATCTATCTAATAACTGCTTATATACAAATTGGTTGAGCCTTTACAAGGAGCTCTTGGCTCTGCTGTAGAGGAAGAGGCTACAGACTACAGAGGAAATCAAGATGGAGTTCCTGCTGGGGGGGGCGCAGGGGGTCCTCTAAGCCACTTCAACTTCAACATGCAAATACAAACAACCAGAAGATACTGTTTTCATATAGTTCCCTGAGAGCAAAGAATGATCTGAAACGCCCAGTGCCCGAGGGTTTGGAAGCCTTCAGAGATGAGTCCATGTCTGAGCTTGAAGGGTGAGTAGGATTTGCCAGACAGAAAAGCTGTCTCATGAAAGACATTGAATTCAGGCATCCAGACGCCATACTTAACCACATAAAAGCTCCTTGTAAGAGAGAAAAGAGACCCCAGTATTTGTGGATAAATATAACCAGAAATTGAAAACAAAACAATTTTCTAAAAAAAAAAAAAAAAGTTTTCTAATTTGAGAGAATTTTTTGGTAATGTCAAAAATCTTTGATTTCTCTTTTGTTCTTGATGATTCAATTCTTTATAGAGTTAGGGAACACCAGAGAAACCCAGTGTTAGCCTCTGGAGACTTTTCAAATGTGACCAAAGAAAATGAGAAACACATAGTTATTTTGAAGTGTTTCTAATTTTTCAGTTTAGAAGAATGCCCTCAGTGTACAGGAAATCGCCCTCATCAGTTGGTTTTCCCTCCTGGCAGTTGTAGCTCGATCTGGTCTTCACAATAGGGTGAGAGTAAGGCTCTCCCGTGCCATGCCCTGCAGCTTCTGTCTGTTACTGAGTCCCACGAGAGCCACTGCGAGGTTCTAATAATACCTAATATTAGGCATATGCTACATTTATATTCTATACCTTCTCTTATTTGTATCAGTGAGATGATGGCATTTAGTTTTAAATGCTTATCATGCATAATCTCTAGCAAATCTAGGATTTTTTTTTAAGTTTTGATATACTTCCTTTGCTTGATTAGATGCTTGGAAGATTTCGTATTTTTAATGTTTCATCTTGTCAGTTTTTTATTTAATTATGGAATCTGTTGTGCTCTTTTTTTTTTTTAACAACCTAAGGGTTTAAATATAACATTGTAAGAAAAAAGAAACTTTTGCCCTTAAGACACTAATAAATGTAAGTATAAAAGCCTGTCTGTGGTTTAACAGGTATTTGTTGATTAAATAAATTGGTGATCCCTTAGAGAAGATTAAAGAAAGAGGCATGAAGGGAAAACTTAAATCTATAATTTTTCCTAAATTCAATACTAAAAGAAGCCTTCTTACTTATAGACCACAGTAATAAAAACATCTGAGGACTGAGTGACAACTTGAACTAATTTATTCTTCGAGTTTTTAGATTAAATATGTAGCATTGATAGCATTTGATTCATTCATTCATTCAATAACTTTTAGAATGTTTAATGAACACTCATAATAGCAATAATAATGATTATTAATAACCGTAGCTGATAGAAACATAGAGCATGTTTAATGCTGAATGCTGTATATTGATGACATCCTTTAAACACCCCTTGGTTAGCCACGAGCACAGATTCGAGAAGTGAAGCACAGAGAGTCACATCCTCTACTAATGTCACCCAACAAGCAAAATGAACTCTAACTCATCAGCCTGACTCTAGAGCTCCACGTTCTTCTATGGCTTAGGTTCCCACAGTAAACCCTGTGGAGGCCTAAGAATTAAAAAAAAAAAAAGAAATGCTGGGCTTCCCTGTCCCCCCAAATGTCACAGACTCAGACTCTGAGAAGGCATCACCAGGAGTTCTGACTGCAGGTGAGAAAGCAGGGACAGTGAGCAAGCAAAGTCCCAGCA
>LR749660.1:1270103-1415902 GCA_902729485.2 Mus minutoides
CGGGGGGTGCTGGAGGACTGGAAGGTTGGAAAGGACCGCCCACGCTGGAGCATTGCTTTAGCAGACTTTGGGCAATGCAGACCCCTAGGAACTTGGTGTGAGTTGTCGAGAGCGAGAGAGTGCAAGAGTCACTGGTAGGAGCCGTCCATCGGACACGGTGCAGGGTCATCGAGTCCGGGCTCCCGCTGGTGGTGAAGCACTGCGGAGACCCACTCACCTGCGCGGGGCCGGAGGGTGCCGGACCTCTGAATAGCAGGGTGACGCTGGCTGGAGGCAGGCGGCGAGGGGAAGGGGAGGTGACGGCGGGCGGGCTGCGCGGCTCGCGGCTCGCGGCTGGGGGCGGGGCGGGAGGGCCCGGGAGGCGAAGGGGAGGGGATGGGGGGCGGACCGGGTGCTGCAGGCTCTGCTGGACCTCAGGCTCGCACTCGGCCACTCTGCGGAGCAGGCATGGGAGCCGCGCGCGTCCTCCGGGCGCCCACACCTGTCTGAGCGGCGCACGGCTGCGGCCCCGGCGAGCTGCTCCACCCGGGTGAGTGCAATGCGGGGACCTGGCATCTCCGGCTGGGTCCGAGGGACCGGGCGTATGCCGGAACCGGACAAAGGGTCGGGTGCGCGCGGGGTGGGGTGGCTGCGGGCTGCGGGGAACACCGGAGAGTTTGCCGTGGCCTCCGCATAGACTCTGGGCTTAGGATAAGAGCCTGAAAGAACCTTCCTCCCGGTACACGCGCTGTGTAGGGCGTTTGGATTCACCCACACTGTCTCTCTTAAAGTGGATGGGGAAAGAAAGTTTTGAAAGCGCTGTCTTGGATGCAAGGTGCTGTCTAGGGGTCAAGTGGAGCTGTGTCTGGCAAGGTGTCCCTAGAGAGGTCAAGGTAGGCTCTCCCTCACGAACACACACCGTAACCTCTACCATTTTCTTTCTTTAAGTTTTGCGCCTACTGTATCTGACTTCATTAAGCTCTGAGCATTAATTTTTAACCTGGCACGTGATTATGAACACACCTTAACAAGCAAGAAAAAGTCAGCAAACACAAGTTGGGAACAGGCTCTGTGCTGGGTGCTGACTTCTTCGCTCTGCGAGCTAAACCTAGAAAATGCTGCCTGGGCTATCAACAGTTGTTGGGAGCAAATATTTCTTCAGCATGTAGCCATTTATCACAAATTGCTAACTGAAAGAAAAGATTTGTCCTCCCCTAGAACTTTTAAAGAGAGGAAGACGTGTTTAGATGGAGCAATACCACCCCCTCCTGTAATGGAGTTGGTGCTCCCTTCCACCTCCCTCGGAGCATCCCTTGAGAAAAGCCTCTGATTAAAATCCTGTTTGTTTTATTGTCCATTGGGTGACATCCACGAGAATTTAGAAGCAGCCCATGTCATGTGGAAAGCTCCAGCTTATTCAGGATCATGGTTAGAATAGAAATCGCCGCTCCCAGGTCTTGTAAGTGAACTCAAGGGGTCCTAGTGAATGAACGCCTTAGGGACAGACTGATAGGCCAATACTAAAATTGCCTCATCGGGCTCTGTGGGAAGAGTTTGACTTATAGTTTAAGTTAGGTTTTTCCAAAATCCCTCTTGCAAATTAGTATCAGGATATTGTTAGACATTGTTTCAGGCGGGAAAGTGTTTAAAAGAACTATCACCTGTCTTTCTAGGAGTCTCCTAGGAGTGAGGTACAGTAGTGTTTGCCTGTGAGTCCTAACACTTGGAAGGCTGGGGAAGGCCAGTGAACCTGAGGCTAGCCTGCATTATTCAGTGAACATTTTTAGAGTCTCTTAGAACTGGGTTGAGGATGGGATAAAGAGACCGAGGATTCTATTGAAGGCACTACTTTCATTTCTTTATTTTTTTTCTGAGTGTGCCATAAACATATGAATAAATCTTCACTTGTATTTTCCATTATTATAAACAGGCAATAGGCAGCTTGTCATTCTTTCTCTGACCTTGGAGGGAAGCAATCTTTCAAGATAATTAATATGGATTTCATTTCTGTCTCACTGATGACTATTCAGGTAGACAGTGGAGGCAGGTGTATTTTTATGCCTGTGCCCTAAGTGCCAAAGTGCCCATTAGTGTGTCTGAGAACATTGTTGGCCCAGGTCTGCAGTGTTAATAGTCTCAGGTTCTCCTGAGCATCCCTCCCATGGATGTTTTAGGAGTTAATGCACCAGGCATTATTCATGCATAATTCCAAATAACTCCAGGGATTTCGTTTCTCATGGTCTCACCATTGACAGCTCTATGCACTCTGTAATTGCTCTGCCGCAAGGTTGTCTTGGGATTACTGAGATGGCTTTTTTTTTTTTTTTTTTTTTTTTGTGCCTAAAACCTGATAGAGAAGTTAAGCTCTGTGTGACCATGAGATCGTACTTGATTTGCTGGGCTTCTTAAGTCCCCTCCTGTTTCCCTACAAGACCATCATTCTTAAGCTATCCTGTGACTGGGTCCGTCTTGCTTTAAGGGGTTATGTGATTCTGGAAAATGAGAGCAAGCTTGGCTTCAGTGTATTCACAGAGCTTTGTTCATTTGTAGGCATTTGCTTGGGGAATTAGCAAAGCCTCATTGTTCAGTGTCCCTGGCTACAGATTTCATGGAGGACCCTTTGTCACTCTTCCAACTGTTGTCTAGCAGGAGCACCACCTTCATGTACTTTCTTACATTTTATTGTGGTCACAGGAAAGCGTACTTGGTAGAACAGACAATAGATGTCTGAAAAACTAGATGTTCTTCTGTAGCAATTGCTTGCTTCTAGGAGTTAAATCGTTCCTTCAGCATTGTCCCCCATAAGAAGAACCGAGTTGTTAGCATTTGTGAAGACTGCCCTGTAGAGAATGACAAAAGTTAATCTCAGTAATCCAGTCTCTAGTCCTCAGTCCCTAGGAAGGTTATTGTCATTGGCACATCTGATAATGTGCAAATTTCCTCTACCATAAAACTATTATTGGGCTTCTGAAGTATGTTTGTAAAGTATAAATATTTTGATGCACTAGATGGCTAGACAGTGGCTAATATTTACAACCTGGGCAGAGAGTGTGTAGTCTTCTTGTGAGTCGGATAGTCAGAGCTGGAAAAGTAGTTCAGTTTCTCTATTACTAAGCACAATGAAAAAGGAGCTGCTCGCCTTGCTTTTCTACTTTGCTTTACCATTGGGTGAAGTAATTCATAAAAAACATTTAGTTGGAAAGCTTAGAAGATAGTTTATGCACATGAGGAACCTGTATCCTGCAAAGGTTTATTCCTAGAAATGGAATGTGACAGAACTAACATTTTTTTCATCCAGATTTAGCTATAAGGAAGATAAGATTTGGAAATCTTCATTCCTTTCAAAAGATGTTGGTTTTTCCAAACAGCTCTACAAGAACAAGATGATCCACTTTTAAATATTACAGGATTTAAAGTTAAGTAGCACATGCATCACGTTTCTAGCTGAGCGATGAAAACTGTGTATGTTACATCTGTTTACATCCCCGCATGTCTATGTATAAATCACTTTAAATAGGATGAAAGAGCAAATTACTTTGGATGTTTATAGCTTTAATAGCCAAATGCCAGTTTAAGTCTACATGAGGACTACACATTTGGTTTTACGTCCCAATTGCTCACCAGATATTCCCAATCAATTTGGAAAAATGTTCTGCACTAATTTCTCAAAGTCTATATCCCTTTCTATGTTTGGATTAAAGTTTTAACTTTCAGAGGCTCATAGAAACCTTAAGGAAAGTGTAGAATGGAGATTGTCTTATCACATCAATGAATACCACCATCACTGGGAACTTCTAAGCCTTGTTTCTAGCTAAGAGAAAATAGTGCTTCCAAAGTACCCCCAAATTTGATCTTACACAAAGAAAGCTGTGTTTTTCCTTAAGTGGATAACAGTCTTTCCCATAGACGGCCAAACTTCTCCCTGACTCTTGGCTACGTGATCAGAACTTAAGTTGTTAGCAATCTGAATTGGTAATGGCCTATCATTTAGTAGATCCTTTAAGCATTCTTTCATTTGTAAGTGATCTCCAAAGTTCTTGGCATGTAGTCACCTACCATTTTGCCAAGGAGTAAATTTGACCATCTATACTGAGAGGCTATCAGGACAAGAGCCAAGCTGACTGATTATCCGGCATCCACAATCCAAGGAAAACTGGTACCCGTCCATGCATTACTGCTCACTGGGCTGGTTTCTAAGGAAGTTACTTCTTTTTTAAACACAGACTAAGGGGGGATGGCATGTAGGCACTTGTGAAGTGGGGTGTACTTTGGAACCTTAGAAAGTATTCTTTAAGTAAATAGGGATTGGCTGTGCAGGCAAAGCGTTTGGAAAGACGGTTGAATTTTGCCCAAGAAGAGGATTAGCTCATTAAAGCCAAGTTCCTAGTTGGATTTTTAAAAATGTTTTTGCAGTGGTTTCAGAGTTTTCCTGACATTTTCTTTCCTGACACCCTTGTCAACAAACTGTTTCGTTTTCAAATAGATAGATGGATAAAGCTATAGACAGCAGGACAAGTTTGGTACAGTTGATAACTTAGACTCTTTCCAGTTATGTACTTGTTTCAGATTTGAAATTCATAGTTTCATCTTCTGATATTAGCATATCTTAGCACTCCAGTTTTTCTTATCTACTGAAAGTATTATGTGTCATATGATAAGTGTAGCACGGTCCTGTCTTAGATCCTATGCTCTCCCCCCCACACACATATTTTAACAACAGGCTCACTTGACAGCTTAGGCCCCTGAATTATGAGTCTCCTTAAGACAAGATGAAATAAAACTTGGTGTGTTGTGTGTAACAGACTTAGCATTTTCTACATTAGTCAAGCAAAGAGAGGATAGTTATGTTGCAGTCTTCGAGGGAGACATCTGATTTCTTTAGTAGATCTCATTTGACAGGGATTCTGGTGTGAGTGGAGTGGCTAGTCAAAGTGGGAATTACTACAGAGCAAAGGCTGTTCACACCAAAGATGAGCTCAAGAGCTGGGTCCTCAGGCAGTAATTGGTATAGTCAGGCTGAGACCATGCTCCACAGACCTCCCAAAGTGTTATCATCACCACATGTCTTAACTCTCCACTGTAAGCTGGACTCTGGTAGCATCACCGCACCTTCCCTGGTCACTTTGAAGCATTAGTCCTGACATTATTGTACCCAACAAGCACATACAAATAAGCATGTGCACATATCCATTTACTCCATGATTTCACAGATGTAAGGAAACAACTTAATATTTTTCCACTCCCAAGTACCCAAGTAATCCCCCAAATACCCAAGATCTTTTCTATTTAGAAAGATGGAGAGAAGTAGAATTTTGAGGACTTAGGAAATACTGAGGAAATGAAAATTTAAAGATCGCATTCCTTCATTTCTCCATTTCTATTATCCTTAGCAGAAGTAGAATTCAAGGCCATGGGGCAAAAGAGATAGCAGAGAGGACAGAACACACATTTTAGTGTGTGGATATTAGGGCTGTGGCTTGGCTTGCTCAGGTAAGTTAGGTAAGATCAATAGAGTTTTGACCTTACATAAAGCAAGCACAAGGTGCTCAGAAGGTGCCAGTCTATCTGCACCTTACAAAAGGAAGGGAGTAAAAAAAAATAAAGAAATCAGTTTTTCTCTTGTGGAAGCTTTGTTCCCTTAGCTGGACTCTTGAGAAATACCCCTCCCATTCCTCTCTGGGATGCCTGATTGTGAATGAATTACCCAACCCACTGAGGCAGCTGAACCGGAAGATTTGGAGCCAGCCAGAGCCCACTGATGCTTGAGCAATGATGAAAGCACGTCCAACCCTCTTTGTAATTGCTTGTCTCCAGGGATGATTGATCAGGGCTTTAAATACATCTTTCAGGATACAATTTGTACTCTTGCATTTAGTACACACAGTGCTCTACAACAGGCTCCTTACCTGCCTCCTCTACCCTCTCTGTCCACCTCTGCTGAGCTGAATCTAATTCCCGAGCTGACTCACACTGCTGCCCACCCATGCTCTTGCATGCTGTTCCTCCTGAGTGTCTCCTTCTCTGTCTCCTAATGTATCTAATGCCTTTTCAACTTCACACCTCCCCTCAGCGGAACACCCCTCCTGCTCCTTTTACTTTCTTTTTTTTTTAAAGATTTATTTTATTTATTATATGTAAGTACACTGTAGCTGTCTTCAGACACTCCAGAAGAGGGCGCCAGATCTCATTACGGATGGTTGTGAGCCACCATGTAGATGCTGGGATTTGAACTTATCACCTTCAGAAGAGCAGTCGGGTGCTCTTACCCACTGAGCCATCTCACCAGCCCCTCCTTTTACTTTCTGCATCTAACTTTATACCCTTTTTCTGGGTCACCTCGCCATCTATGCATATCTGTCCCTGGAAATCACCATGCAGCATCAAGAACTATATTTCCTGAATTGCAATATTAATTTATTCTTCCAGCAACGTGAACATCTGTCCCATGACTCTTTCACCTGTTAGCATAGGTCCAAGGTAAAGGCATTAGACACGCTGAAAACACAGATACAGACACCTGAATAAATAATCAACAGTGATAATCATAGTTATTAGATACAGTGTTTAAAGCTTCATATCTTGAACAATGATACCTTTATTTTGCAGCATAATTCAAATATCTACAATTATTTACTTGTATGGAAGTGTGAAGATGGCTATTCAGGATCCAACAGCTGTTTCAGCCACACCCTAAAATATTCAATACATTTGGGGTGCAATGCACCCAAGTTGCTGAAGGTTGGATCAAAGGCAATGACTAGTTTATTTTTTCTCCAAATTCAAAGCAAAAATTTGCAAAATTCTCATGTCATCTTCCAAATGCATGCATCATGTAGGAATGATAAGATTTCTAGTATGACTCCACCCCTCCCAGATGCCTTTGCACTCAGTAAAGTATCTGATTTAGATTTATTATCTAAGTGAGCATGTTGCCCAGAAAATTATGCAAGAACTTACTGTAATAGAATAATATAAGAAGGAAGGAAAGGGGCCATGAGTGGGTGGGTAGCTAGACAGGAGAGGACAAACTATATAGAATCAAGTAAAAAGAACATTTAAAAATCTCATAAAAATGAGAGCTGGCCATATGTTCATAGAATAGTGGTAAATTTTCTAGATGTGGCCCTGTAATGTCCCATGGTCTTTACTTCTTAAGCATAAGGGGAAAAAAACAAACAAACAAATAAACAAAAACAGCTTCATTTGGGTCTGAGATGTGGAAATGATCCTAAGGTCAATCAAGTCCTTGCATGTAAGTGAGACCGTTACCTGAGGGATTCTATCGCTGGGAACCTGAGCAGTGTTCCCAGTCTTAGAAACGTGACTAGAGTGCGGCTGCGCACTGCCAGGCTGCAGTAAATGAACTGTGTAGCTTTCGTCCTCCTGACTTCTTGTCTTTGTTTCTACAGTAGCACTCAGCATGGCTGGAGTCCCAGGGCTCTTCATCCTTCTTGTCCTGCTCTGTGTGTTCATGCAGGTGAGTCCCTACACCGTTCCGTGGAAACCCACATGGCCGGCTTACCGTCTCCCTGTAGTCCTACCGCAGTCTACTCTCAATTTGGCTAAGCCAGACTTTGACGCCAAAGCAAAATTGGAGGTGTCCTCCTCATGTGGACCCCAGTGTCACAAGGGAACACCACTGCCCACCTACGAAGAGGCCAAGCAGTACCTTTCCTATGAAACCCTTTACGCCAATGGCAGCCGCACAGAGACTCGGGTGGGCATCTACATCCTCAGCAATGGTGAAGGCAGGGCACGAGGCAGAGACTCAGAGGCCACAGGGAGATCTCGCAGGAAGAGGCAGATTTATGGCTACGATGGCAGGTTTAGCATTTTCGGGAAGGACTTCCTACTCAACTATCCTTTCTCTACATCGGTGAAGTTGTCTACTGGCTGCACTGGCACCCTGGTGGCAGAGAAGCACGTCCTCACTGCTGCCCACTGCATACACGATGGGAAAACCTATGTGAAAGGGACACAGAAACTCCGAGTGGGCTTCCTGAAGCCCAGGTATAAAGATGGTGCCGGAGGGGACAACAGCTCGAGCTCAGCCATGCCAGATAAGATGAAGTTTCAATGGATCCGCGTGAAACGCACCCACGTGCCCAAGGGGTGGATCAAGGGCAATGCCAATGACATCGGCATGGATTATGACTACGCCCTTCTGGAACTCAAGAAACCCCACAAAAGAAAGTTCATGAAGATTGGTGTGAGTCCTCCAGCGAAGCAGCTCCCAGGGGGCAGGATCCACTTCTCTGGTTATGACAATGACCGGCCCGGCAATTTGGTGTACCGCTTCTGTGATGTCAAAGATGAAACCTACGACCTTCTCTATCAGCAGTGTGACGCCCAGCCCGGAGCCAGTGGTTCAGGGGTCTATGTGAGGATGTGGAAGAGACCACAGCAGAAATGGGAAAGAAAAATTATCGGCATCTTTTCAGGGCACCAGTGGGTGGACATGAATGGCTCTCCACAGGATTTCAATGTGGCAGTTAGAATCACGCCTCTTAAATATGCTCAGATTTGCTATTGGATTAAAGGAAACTACCTGGATTGCAGGGAGGGGTGACATGTGTCTTCTTGCCAGCGCCAATGGTCTTTTTGCACTCATTGTAGGAGAGGCTAGCTTTTCATCATTGACTCTGTGGTGTGTGTCACATAGTATCTTTTACCTAGTATTCTTCCAATGGCAAAACTATTGGCTATATTATTTTAAAACTGTTGTGTGCGTTATGGCATTTAAGCAGTCTGAAAGCAGACTTTTGCATAGAGACTTTAAAAAATTGATGTTTGGGTAATAGGGCCTATTTGGCAAGTAAGTTAAACTTTCAGTTTTTGGAGAATTCTGATTTTTGTTTAATCCAAACTTGCTTCAGAGGTTTATACCAAATACGCGACACACGGGGAATATGAATTCTTATGTTTGTATATGTATATTTTTTCTTCTGAGAGTCATATATTGATATTTTTGTAATGTGTGGTTATTATGCTTCCAGATGACGATAGCAAAGCCTTCAATAGGCAATTTATAATGTTTTGGATTCAAACATTTACGTAGTAGTCCTTGAAGAGAAACAATAATTTATTGGCTATATTGATACCCATATAAAACTGTATCTTACAGTGCACAGAATTCCCACGCTGCTTTTAGTTTTGAAAATAAAACTTTCCCTTGTAAAAACGGCTGTTCTGCTTCTGTGGGACGTCTGTATACAGTTCTGCAAAGCTTGCTATCACACCAGAGTGGGCAAGACCATCCCAGTCCTCCTCTTGGCAAGGTTTTATTCGCATGTCTGAGGCTAACGGTTTCTTGAGAGACAGCAAGTGGAGCCTAATTAGAACAGGCTGAAAAGCTTCCCAGCTAGCAGTTGTGGCTACAATAAAAAACAATTCTTGGATTTTCTCCCCACAGTGAGGCACATCTCACTGTTTATCATTTGGATGAGTAATTTAAAATGAATTAAATTCCAGAGAACAATGGATGCATTGCTCCATAGATGTCACAGCAGAGTAACCACTTGTCTGAAGCCTAGCATAATGGCACAGCCTAATCCAGAATTACTCTGTTTAGTTTTTCAACGTTTCCAGAGAGCTTTACATTTGTTTAGTTGGTAAACTTTTCTCTCTCACTGCACTTATTTTATAGTTTAAAAACATGTTTGAAAGTTGCTTTAGGAAAACCAGTATAGCTTTATTTTCCCGGCTTCAAAGTGGAGTGGTCTAGGCTTTAGGCACATATAACCAGACACAGCAGTCAGAAAAACAACTGAAGGTGGTGGGTGAGATGGCCCAGCAGGCAAGGGTATTTGCTGTCAAGCCTGCCAGCCTGAGTGCAATTCCTGGGACTCAAATGTGGAAGAGGAGAACTGATGCCCACAAGTTGACCTCTGACCTCCACTGGCACACCAGTGAAATCCCACAAATAAACAAATGTAAGTTCAAAATCAGAGGGCTGGAGAATGGCTAGGTAGTGAAGAATGTTTGCTGGGGAAGCATGTGGACCGAGATTCAATTCCTCCTGGAACGTAAGACAAACACACTATCAGGGACAAAGGTAGGAGGATTGATGGTTCTTGCTGGCTTCTGGCCTAACTCCAAGTTCAGAGAGAGACTTTGCTGCAGAGGCATAAGGCAGAGAATGATAGAGCAGAACACTGGATGTCCTCCTCTGGCAACACACACACACACATACTCACACATACATACATACATACATACAGACAGACACACACACACACACACACACACACACACACACACACAGACACACTACATAAAATAATTCAAACGATGGGGTAGAATATAAAAACTAACAAGAATCATATATTCTAGTAAATGTTATGTGAACAGAATCACAGCATAGGAAGAAATTACTGATTTATTTTGTAGTTTCATCTTGTGACTCTTAGCCTAATTTTATCAGTGAGGAGACAAGCAATATGAGGTCGATGTTTGAGGGGTTGCATGTTGGGTAATTTTAGCTTACATTGCGGCTCTGAGAACATTCAAATATAACACTGTCAGTTAAGCATTCTCCTGGTGGCTTGTGTTCTTGAGCTTTATGATAATCCTGGTAAGGCCCTGGAGCCTGTGCTGCAGGCATTCCTCATATCGTGTAAGTGCATAAGGCATAGTGAAGGAACTCAGCAGGGCTGGGGGGGCGGGGAGGAATCCACTGAGTTCCAGTACATTGCTTTGCAATCAAGCAGAAATCTCATCCAACTTGAAGAAGAGGCATGTCCATTACTATGTCTGGTACGTGGGAGTTTTATTTGCTTTTGCACATGCATGCAAGAGATGCAGTGTCGGGGTGGGGGTGGGGGGACTTTGAAAGTAGACAATCTGTCTTAGTCAAGGTTTCTATTCCTGCACAAACATCACGACCAAGAAGCAAGTTGGGGAGGGAAGGGTTAATTCAGCTTACACTTCCATACTACTGTTCATCACCAAGGAAGTCAGGACTGGAACTCAAGCAGGTCAGAAAGCAGGAGCTGATGCAGAGGCCATGGAGGGATGTTCTTTACTGGCTTGCTTTCCCTGGCTTGCTCAGCCTGCTCTCTTATAGAACCCAAGACTGCCAGCCCAGAGATGGTACCACCCACAAGGGCCTTGATCACTAATTGAGAAAATGCCTCACAGCTAGATCTCATGGAGGCATTTCCCCAACTGAAACTCCTTTCTCTGTGATAACCCAGCTGGGTCAAGTTGACACAAAAACTAGCCAGTACACAATCCTTTTATGAATCTCCTTGAGTTTTAGATTTGGGGTTTTTAAAAATAAAGTTAGAGAGTGGCATAAGTCGAACTAATAGCAGTTCTTAGCTTACAAGTCGATGCAGTATACTAGAGAATAGTACCAGTGTGCATGGAATGGTTAAAGAAAACGAACTAGTTTAATATGTTCATCTTTTCATTAGTGATAAACTGTGGTATTAAAGTGTCTGAGTAGAGTTAGGGAGATGGCCCAGTGTACAAAGTACTTTTTCTGCAAGTGTAAAGACTAGCATTCAGATCCACAGAAACCACAAAAGAACTGGGAAGCCTACAAACCCAGAGAAATAGACTAGGATAACAGAGACAGTAGATCCTTGGAGCAGGCTAGCTAGACTATCCAGAAGCAACAAGCTCCAGGTCCAGCAAAGATCTTATCTCAATAAATACAGTGTGGAGCTTGGAGGAAGATACCCGACACTGATTTTTTTACCTACTTATGCACATGCACTGGCACATACACATGCAAACACATGCACACACACATGCAAACACATAAACACACCATACACAAACACAACAAAAGAAAAACATGTCACAGCAATTGAAAGAATGACTTTCTGGTAGCAATGTAATGAATACTGTACCTGTATTAGCTTTGAACACTGAAACAGTGTATTTCTCCCAAGGCTAGTAGAACCATAGCTCCTAAATCGTGCCCCTTAAATTCATGTCATTCCAAGTTTTCTGCCAGAACTGAAAAGGGTATTGTCATCAACTGGGAGGGAGATGCCTCTTAATGCCCCCTCTCCCGTTTGCACACTAAAAACTAGAAAAACATCTTATAGGAAAGAGACCTGTGACTATTTTTAAATCTGCATGTCAGCAAATGTGTCTGGTCACAGAGCCTTTGCTTTCACCCTTCACGCTTCCAACAATTTTGCCCTTGCAATATATTTCAGGTGTTGTTGTTGTACAAATCTCTTAGTCAAGGAGATAGAGTAGAATATGTGAGGAGCTATGAATTGGGTTGGGTATCTGTGCCTTTGGGGCTGACTTAGACCTTGTTAATAGGATTCAGAGATGTCCAGAGCATAAAACGGAAGAATAAATCTAAAAGCCATTTGTCCGTGAGAATCAGAAGGTTGTGACAGAGTTTAGGATGTACTTGCTAGCATGATTCCAAACTTTAGGAAGAAACCAGTGTAAAAAGCTGTAGAAATAGCATTCAGAAGATACAAACTATGAACCATTAGGTGTCAGACCTGTGTATGAGTTCCTGTCCTACCTGTTTGGGATGACAGAGAGGTTAGAGTGTTGAGACCATACTCCTATTTTCCTGTTCTTTATGGAGATTACGCTACCTCCTCCCTGGAAAAAGTTCCAAGGACGTCTGAGCCACATACTTCCATGGTGATCTTTCCTAACCCTTACAAGATTTTCAACCCAGAATGTGTGAGAAGGATGGAGTTCACTGGCTGACTTGATAATCTACCACCCATCACTTGGAGACTGATGACTTGCATACAGGCTCACAGAGGAATTCAGACTGTTCTTCTCAGTACCTCCTCATCCAGGGTTAATGAAGGCCCTAGGCCAGGGATGCCAGCGGACAATCCCTGCACTAGATTTGATTATTCATTTACCTGGCATATGCTACAGCTCACGTCGGTTCTTTTCCTTCATTCTTGTCATGAACCATTTCAATGGTGCTTTGAAGTGGTCTCCATCCAAGTATGGATGTTCATAATATATTCCCTTATTTATCATCCAGATGGGGTTGTTCTGAGGCTGACTGAAAGGGGATATAGTATAAAGATGCTGAGGCACATTTCACATGTGGCAAAGTAGTATGTTTGCTCATCATTCTAGTTTAATTCTGGTGCCAAGACACTACATCCAACTGCAGCTTAGGGGAAGAAAGGACAGTCAGTCTGGCTGCTAAATCCTTGAGGCACAGACAGAATGTGGACCATGAGCCTTGCTAACCTAGAACAACTTGGGGTGCACTCCCCTGAAGTTCTCAGCTCAGTATTTCCTGTGGTTCTGGCTACATTCCTTTGCCTTCATCAGAATTCTGAGGTCTTCCCATTAGGGAGGGGCATTTCAATGACCTTTTGGTAGGTGCCTAGGTGCTGGGGAGATAACTCAGTAAATGAAACCAAGCCTGGGGACCTTGAGTTCAATCCCAAGTGTTGTAATGGTGCACACATGCAATCAGAGTGCTGAGCAAGCAGAGATAGGCAGGTCCCCGACTGCCCAGCCAGCCTAGCTGAGACCCTGCCTCAAAAAGCAGAGTAAATAGCTTCTTCAGAAATGACTGATACCCAAGGTTGACTTCTAGTCTCCAAAAGCATGTGCACACATATGCACACTCACATTAACATACACAGAGAGAGAGAGATAAAGAGAGAGAGAGAGAGAGAGAGAGAGAGAGAGAGAGAGAGAGAGAAAGGCAGGCATATACACAAACCCTTCTGATAGAGTTAGAATACATTTCTAGCAAATGTGCTACACTTGTTTGTTTTACTCTGGTATTTCCCTAGAGGAAAGAATAAACCCCAAGATAGGTATAAACAAAGAAAAGGACTGATGCAGAAAACTGGTATGGGGACAGGATGGCCTTGCAGTTAGACAGATTGGTTTCATAGTTATCTGGTTTGTTTTAGCAAATAAGTCTCAGTGCACTTAAATCTAGAGCCTCAAACCTTCTATGTGGTTTCAAAATTTCACTCTTTCAGTCTCTGGCTCCTTCAGAGGCCTGGGATGAAGCAGATGAAAGGGGAAAGTCTCTGTCTAGTCCACTGCAAGTGCATCCCCAGTAGCGGCTGCCTCCCTTTAGCTCCCACCTCTGGTGTTTTAATCATTCCCTTCTTGCTGGTGGGTCACAGCTATCTTAGAACACTTACAGCCTCTTCAACAGTGAACCAGCAAGGGGTTCCAAGCCCCGTCATTGTCTTCCAAGTCTAAATCATCTAGGGCCAACAGGCTTTCCATACTTGAGAGCTGCCAACAGCAAATCTGGAGAGAAGCGGTGTTCCAGATGCAGTGAATTGGAGTGGAAAACCACCTCCCAGGATCAGAGTTGTACTATTAAAGAAATAGCCAGAGGTCATTGTGGCCAGAGCAGATGAAACAAAAAAGATGGCTGTTGGGAGAGAATAACCTGACCAGCTCATGTAAGAAAGAAGAGTTAAGACACAGAGTTATAACTCATTGTACTTGCTGTGAGACATGAACGAAGAGCTTCCAGCGGGGCTGCTGAGAGGATCTACCCAGGACCAAGGTATGGATGGATAGCAGTGTACTAAAGGGAAGGGAAGGGACCAGAGATGAACAGAGTCTCCACACTCCTTATCAAAAAGCTAACCCCGTTGGCTGCAGGTACTCAGTCATCACCTACAAATAAATGGTTGACTTGCCAGATCTTCTTATGGGGACTCCGGACAGCTTTGCCCACAACAAACACAAAGACCCAGGGCCACACCTTCCCGGGGAAGCACAGGTTTTAGTGAGCCATAAAAATGGTGGGTTCATACATGGACACCAAGCAAGAATCACCTGGGAAGTTTATGTTGACCTGACGGCACATTTGAACGAGATTGTCCTAAGTGTTAATTGATGTGGAAAATAAAAAGCCCAGTTGTCTATGGCCACACCATTCCCTACACAGTGAGTCCTGGATTGCAGAGAGCAGATCCAAGCAAGCATGCCTGTTCTTCTCAGCACTGCCATCTGCCCTGCCAAGCTTGATGCAAGAGTGTAAGTTGGCTCCACAGACTTTCTTTTTCTGTGTATCAAGAGTATAAGTGTCACCCTGTCTCGAAAAACAAACAAACAAAAACAAAAAACAAACAAAAAAAGAGTATAAGTGTCAAATGCTCTCCTGGTTTTGATTTGTCACCTCTCCTGTCCTTAGACTTCTAAAAGGACTTCAAATGTGCTTTTTCATAAAGAAAAATGACAGTTTTGAGAAACAATTGTCCCAATTCAATGAAACAGGATTGAAGTGTTTGCCGTTGTGGAGAATGAGGAAAGCGAATGGCTGGCTTGGGCTCCTCAGTATGGGAAGTGCCATCACTAAAATGTCTCTATAGGAACACACATATATCCTCCCCATCGTCTCCCTCCTGGATAATTCTCACTGCTTTTCTTTGCCGGTTTTCTCTACATCCCACTTGTGCACTACATTGCTGATGATCTCTACTGCTAGAGTACAATTTCAAGAGGACAGTGCCCATGTTATATCCTAATAAATGTATTCCAAGGCAACCATTAAATAAATTGTCTTATTAGGTTTAGGTAATCTATAATGGCTGGGGGTTACTTGAAGCCAGAATAAGACTCTTGCAGCATCTTGGACCCATCCTATCTCACTTAATTACCCTAGCCTACCCTTTCTTATCCTCTCCCTCCATACCCTACCCACCCAATGTTATTTATACACCGTATCCTGTCCTGTCTTGCCTTAGCAGGTATTACACCATTACTGTCATTTATATCTGTCTTCCCTGCGAAAGTAGGAGCCTTGTAAGAGCAAGAGCTGAATTCTGTTCGATCTCCCACTGGTGTCCTGTGGCCCAGCATAGGAATCACTCACTGAGAAAACAGATCTTTGTCCTGACGTGAACAGTAGTAATCCAGTGTCTGCTGTCTCAGCACATCTCACATGCGGATCCAGCGATTGGTTGCTTAGTGGTCTTGTGATGTCTGTCCCCTCTGCAGCTCCTTACCACTAGTCTCATTCCTTACTGTCCTTTATAAGATGATGACAGCAACCTCTAGACTAGAGTGGGAGCCTCCCAGCTTGTCTTGACTGCCTCAGACATGTCTGAAGCAAAGACTTGATCCCATTTTGTTTCCCCTTGACTAGAACTGGGTCACTAGAACCCCAAATTTCATTTTCTAACCTTTGAATCATATATATATATATATATATATATATATATATATATATATATATATGTGTGTGTGTGTGTGTGTGTGTGTGTGTGTGTGTGTGTGTGTGTGTGTGTGATATCCAATATATTGATCAAGTTTCTTCTCCATTGCTCTCCAGGCTCATACTGTCTAGCTTTCAGCTAAGCCCTACTGAACATACCTGTTTTTTATCTTTGGTCATTGGCCAAGCTCCCCTCCTCTTAGCTTGCTCTTTTTCCCATCTCTCCAGGCATAATTACTTACTCAGCAAATAATCCACAATAGGTACTAGCCCCATCTCCACACTCATGCCAGAATTTCAGAGAGAATGTTGCACATCTGTGTCTTCAAGGTGCTTGTGTGTCACTATAGTAAAGACACTGGCCCTATTTCCAAGGGCTCAGGAATCATTCTCTCTACAGAAATATCTTGGCATCAATGACATGTAATTACCACTCTGTGAGTTAAACTATCTGAGTATCTCCCAGACACTTTAATACATCTCCCAGTTTGTGTCCAGCCCGCTGCTGCATTTCCTTTCTTGGATTTATTAATACTGGTTCTATATCCAGTTCCCCGATGGGAAAAAAATGCCATGTTTGGCA
This sequence comes from Mus minutoides, assembly GCA_902729485.2. NCBI lineage: Eukaryota > Metazoa > Chordata > Mammalia > Rodentia > Muridae > Mus > Mus minutoides. The sequence continues at coordinate 1,286,819 of LR749660.1, forward strand.
AAGCAGAGTGACCCAAGCGTGACTAATGTCCTCTGTGGATAAGCCATTCTGGGACACAGAACATTTTTCCTAATTGCCAGAGCAGTCCAACGCAAAGATAGGAAATTCCACAAAAGATCTCATCTCGCTTTCCCACTGTATCAGAGATGTTTGTTGGTCAGCTACAGCATAGTATCAGGAAGAATCATTCTTTACTGATCACCTCAATTGTGACTTTTCTTCTGTTCTATAAAGTCTCTAATGTCCCATGCTCTGTTCTTCTGGAGTTCTTAAATATAGAAAAAAATGACATCAAGATTTATTGGGAGAAAAGGGAGTTTTACTTGAAATATCTAATTTTTCATGAGAGTTGTGGGAAAGGATAAAAACATTGTGATCACACTTGAATCTATAAACCTGGGCATTAACACGTGTAATCAGATTCCTTTCAGTATATCATTTACCAAACAGCCAATGTTGGGTAATAAACACTCGCTAAGCTTGCTCAGATTTTCTTTACTCTCTGTCACGTTATATGTAGAATTAATTAAATTTCCTTCCCATTTGCGAGCATTTCAATGTTTCCCACTGCCCTGGAGAAGGAATTTAAAGCCGTCAGGTGCACTACCCTAGCGCTGCGGTTTCTCCTGATAGCACAATTCTGTTTAGAGAGTTGTTGCTTAGTGTTTCTGATCACTTAGGAGGAATTCCCAAGTCAAGAGCAACCTTGGGTAAAAATCAACACGTTGAAATATCACCTTGTCCTGCTTACTGTGTGATCTCAGCTTTCCTCGAATATTATAGAAAGCAACTTTTCTCGGCTGCTGCTGCTTCCCCCCCATTCTTAGGTTGCCCCCTAGTGGTTTCCTTGACTTATAACTGTGCTGATCTCCTCCAATTCTCGGAACCCAAAAGGGACTTTCTGGTGGCTCTACTAAGTATTTGATTTAACTTTGTCTTTTCCACATCTTCTCCCATTTACAAAGCGGATATCCAAACACAGCCTCTCCCTTTTCCCTTGAAGGGAAAGTAAGCAATGTGCAAAGAAGTCCGGGCACTTTGTGACGATCGATGCATTCTACTGACCGCAGTGAAATCCTTCCTAGAAGTATCCACTTGCCTGGCGTTCACTTTCTCTGTCAACATTGGCGTGATGCCAGGTAATCTGGGGGTGCAGGGATGACTTAAAGGCTGGGTTGCACTTTGAAAATGCCAATTATGTATGCTGTATGCAGCTGGGCGCGAGTCCCATACTCGCATCCATAATAAACAAGTTAGCACTCTGGGGGCCCGCAGTTGGTCTCAGACTCCTTGGCTCCATCTGGATAGTTGGAACTGTGACTTGTTCACGCCCAACCATTTGAGCTTCATCCAAATGCCTTGGAAAGCCTTTGAGATCCTGTAGAATATGAAGGAGAGGGCTGATCAGTGTCACGCCTGGCTCTCTGCTGGATGTTAGATCCCAGACATCTGTACCAGGAAACTCAGCGCAGCAAATATTACTAATCTAAAGCTTTATTGGCCCATTAGAGAGTACCAAGAAGTTCTCAAAATTTAAAATGGCTTTATTAAAAGATTTTTCAAGAAAAATCTTACTTTTGTTAAAATCTAAATTGTAAGAGGACAGTTGATAGATAACACAAACTGAAGATCTTCCCTCTCTAGCAACACTGTGTTTGCAGAATTGGATTAGAGGCTTCTCCCAGCAAGGTTTGAGTACTGGGGATGGAGAGATGATTAGGAACACCTGTTGCTCTTGAGAAGTACATTGGTCCAATTCCCAACACATCAGCCAATTCGCAATGGCTCACAATCACCGGTAACTCCAATTCCTTGGGATTCAACACTCTCTTTCTAGCCTCTATGGGCATCTGTATGGACACATACACTCTGGTAAGCACATACACTTAAAATTTAAAAAATAGAGTGAGTATAAAGCAATCGATGGAGTATCAGTACATGGTAGCAGGATATTTTCTTCTTTGTATTTATAGAACCTGCTGTGTGCAAGGCACTCATTTAGGTAAAACTGAAATGGCATATGCTCCTGTAAACGTCACATAGCCACTTCCAAAGAGATAACATATGAAAAATGACCTCATCTTTCAGAGATGTGCACGGTTCAGTAAGATAAGGGATCTTGTGTTCTACGTGACTGCGGAAAGGAGAGCTAGGACCAATGCATGGACCCTAAGGGACATCTGTTTGTCTTCAATGAGAGAAAGACTCGCTTACAATCAGCACTGGCCACAAACAGAGTGACCAGCTGCTGCTATAGGGGACAAAGGGGCTCAGCCTGCAAGGTTCCTCTCAATGGAAACAGTTTGTAAGATATTTGGAACTTAGTACAGAGAATTTCTGCACTATTAACAAGGAGGGAATAGGTGGAATCCATGGTTCCTTCTGCTACTCAATTTCAATATGCTGGGAATGTGATGGAAACTGGGTCATTGCCATGGCTGGGTGTCTTGTGAACAAGGCAGCGAGAGAGCATAGCTATAGGATCTGTTCTCGCTAACAATGACCAGGAGCCACAGATTGCTGACATCTTCTGCCTCTAGCAATTAAGTGCCTGAGTCTGGATCTGCCCAGGTTCAGACAGGGGCCAGGGTAGAGGAGATCCTGTCAGGCACTCTCTTCTAAAAACCAGGAGTCTGCATCTAGCAACTGGTCACAAACATGAGGTGCTGTGGGTAATAGTATACATATGATTCATTTAGCTCTTATTTTTCTTACTTTAATATTTCCAATCATAAAAATATGGAAAAAATAAACATACTTAATTCTGTCTTATAGATGAGCATACTGTGGAGCTGAGAAATTAACCCAGTGCTGTACAGCCTATTTAGTAGGAAAGATAGGACTTGAACGTGCTGTCGGTGTGCTTCCATTATTCCAAGCACCTCTGACCCACACAGAGTGGGAAAAATAGAAACTGGACTGAGACAGGCGAGCTATGTGTCCCTCTCTTGCCCAGGACCTGTGCCCTCATCTGTGAAGGTAAGGAGGAGTGAGCATAGCCATTTCTATCCCATTTCAAAGCTTCCAGCCCCGGAAACTCTGTGTTCCAACAGCTGATTAGAAATACTAGGATAAATGAGACCGTGGTTTGCCCAGGCAGAGTTCATGGACGTGGAAAAGGCATGTGTTTATAAACAGGCTGCAAAGCAAAATCCTACTGCTACTAACAACTACCTCATGCTTCCAAACCCCATTCCTTTCAAAGGAACCAAGCCAATCCTCATTACTTCCCATCAAGCACTGAGAACAGGGGGCTTGGATAAGAGAGGTTAAAGGCTTCAAAGGAAAGCCAGAACACCCAGGAGAAGAGGGGACTGAAGAGGATGTGCTATGTAGCCTAAGGATCTGAAATTGTGGTGAAACCCACTTGTCCTTTGGAATTCTTAGATGCACAAGACCTGGCGAGTAGCAGAAAGGGCACCTGTTAGCTCTCCGAGCTCCTCTGAGGACTAGCTAGAATATTGTATCTATTTCTATGTCTCTTTTTAAGAAAGCTTTACTAAATCCTGGCCCAGAGTCTGTGTTATGTATGAGCAATGGACTGAGGTGGAAACTTGGGTACCAGCCCTGAAAGGGTAGGAATTTGATTGAGTATGGTGTCCGAACTGTGTCTGCAATACAAAAGATTATTGCTAAGCCAGTGGGCCCAACTTTCTGAGCCTTTGTAGAGTAGGATGATGGGAAGCTGTCATTCCTCCTGTTGGCCCCAGTAGATGCAGCTGAGGTTAAGATTAGATGTCTCTGTCAACAGAATGACTCAGAAGACAGGTTGGCATACCTAATGACTTTCTAAAACAGGTGCAAGAGCAAGCCTACCTTTCAGCTTTGTGGGCTGTGACTCAGAGTCTTCTATAAAGCAACAACTCCATGGTATCATGGAACCTTGGCTCTCAGTGTTAGTTTTGAAAGATTGTAGGAATGATGGTCTGATTGATCAATCATTGGCATATACCGAGAGATGAGGCATTGTGCCTCTTTGCCCTTTAAAATGTTTCACTCATGTGAGTTGGTGTCACTATTAAGATGAGCAGTGTGGAAATTCTGAAGAAAGCTAAAAATAGATTTATGGAGGGGAGAGGGCTTAATTGGTAAAATGCTTGCTCCAAAAGCATGGGACCCAGGTTTGATCCAAGAATCCACATAAATAAGCTGGGCATGGTAGTGTATACTTGTAACCCCTGCGTTGTAGAGATGGGGACAGGCAGAATCCTGGAATTCACTGGCCAGCCAGCCTAGCCTAGCTGTGATTTCAAGGCCAATGAGAGACCTTGCCTCAAATAAACAAACACAAAATGAGCAGCTCCTGGGAAACACACATGTATGTGCATATGTACATGCATACCCACTTGAGTGTGCAGGTATACCTACATGAAAAACATCCATGAATGTGTGTAGATGCTTCAACATCTATGCATATATACATACACACACACACACACACACACACACACACACACACACACACACACACACACAATTCATCTACCACCACAGAGACCTGTGTATTTAGTCTGGGCATAATTGGGAAGTATTGAAATCTTTAGGCAGTAAGGTCTAGAGGAAGGAGGTTGGAGGAGTTTGCCCTTCAGTGGGATATTATGACCCTCTCAGCTTCTTCCTCTATCTTGCTGCTTCCTGACTTCTATGAAGTGAGCCTCACCACAGATCAATGCTGTAGATGAGCGTAGAATGGAGCTACTAAAACTGTAAGCCACAGTAAACATCCCTCAGAAGTGTTTATCTTATATTTTTCACACAGTGGTGTTAAGCTACCAAGTGGGTATATATCCAAAGGAATTTGAATACCAAAGAGATACTTCATCATCTATGTTTATTGTAGTTTATTCACAATAACTAAGACAGGGAAACAACATAGATAGCCACCCATGAATGAATGGATAAAGCAAACATTCTCTTATGTTTGTGATATATGATAGGTAGATAAGTAGATAGATAGATAGATAGATAGATAGATAGATAGATAGATAGATAATATAATGCTATTTAGTCTTGAAGACTCTGCAGTCCTGTCATTGGCAGCAAAATAGTTGGAACTGGAAGATACATGTCAAGTGAAATAAACTTGATACAGAAGGGCAGGGCATCCTCCATGTTCTCTCTCATATGTGGGAGGTAAGTGATAGACCTGGATATGGAATCAGGAGTGAAGGATGGAAAGGAGGATGAAAAGAGGCTAGATTTAATCAATGTCTATATGAAAATATTACAAGGAATCATACTGATATATATCATTAATAAAAGTTTTTTGGGGGGCTGGTGAGATGGCTCAGTGGTTAAGAGTGCTGACTGCTCTTTTGAAGGTCCTGAGTTCAAATCCCAGCAACCACATGGTGGCTCACAACCATCCGTAACGAAATCTGATGCCCTCTTCTGGAGTGTCTGAAGACAGCTACAGTGTACTTACATATAATAAATAAATAAACCTTTAATTTTTATAAATAAATAATTAAATAATTAAATAAATAAATAAATAAATAAATAGATAAATAAAGTTTTTGTGATTGTATCTGGGGTTGATAAGATGGCTCATTAAAAACAAACTCTTGCTGTGTAAGCCTAATGACCTCAGTTTGATCCTCTGAATCCATACAAAGGTAGACAGAGAAAGCTGACCCCATAGCACTGCCTCTGACCCCCATTTGTGTGCCATGGCACTTGCATGCCCAGCTCCTACACCACTGCACACAATGATAATGAATAAAGTCTAAAAATAGTTGTTAAAGAATTGTATCTTTACTGAGCCACAAACAAAACATGGTACATCTTTCACTTCCTGGTGTTCTTTTTATAGTTTTTTTTTAAACATTGTAAATGAATTTCATGGAACATTTTACAATTAAACATCTCTTCTGCTCTCTTTTCTTAATGATGATCTTTTTAAAAATCACATTTTTTCAATAGTATGTGCTGATCTTCATAGTTCATAAAACACAAATTCATGATCTCATGAATCCGGTCGAAGCCCATGAGACCACAAAGCAATCGTTATGCACATTTCAAAGGTGAGAGAGCTGCAGGGTAAAGAATTAAGTCATTTTCTCCAGGTTGCTCAGCTCTGTAGGTGAGCTTGGACTTGAACTCCACCTGTGCCATTCTGGACCTTGGGCCTGAGCTACTGCCCCATGTCAGCAAGGTTGCACATCTGAGATCTGACAGACCTGGAAAGGACATGGGTTCTCTTTTTATATGGTTTTACAAGGCCAAAGGCTGAAAAATCTGGTGTCCTAAAACATGATCCAATCAGTGATAAAATACAGAAAGCCAGATCTGTGAATCAAAAGAAAGGTACATGTTTAGATGCTAAGTAAACTTTTTATGATACAAAACGACCCCTCCCTAACACCTCAGAGACTCATCGTTAGACTACATTCAGTCTACATGGAGAATACACATATATCTTGTTGGGTAAATAATTGGATAAGTGAATGATTGTGGTATTCTGAGCCCTTGAGATACAGCAATGAACAGGACCCTAATCTTGAGGCCAAGGTGTGTCTCTGTGAGGAAATAAGGATTTGTCCAGTGGAAGGAAGTGGTGAGGCAGATGGAGAATGTTTAAGCATAGACATTACCATAAGCAATAACCATGAAGCTCCAGGGGTGAGCTTTTAGGAATGTAGAGAATTTCAATATATAAGCACAAGGTAGCAGGGATGCCAGATGGATCCAGGAGGCAGACAGGGCCTAGTAGAGAAAGGTCTGCACCCATATACCAAAGGACAAAGAACTGTTTGTGCTTTGAAATAAACATCATAGAAAGCAGATCCCACATAGACATGAAAGGTTGGGAAACTACAAGAACAAGTATGAAAGCAGGGACTTTGTAAAAAGGAGGCATGGAATATGGTGTATGGGGGAGGGTACCCAGGTCTGAAAGAGAAGCATGAACAAGGGCCTAGAGGTCTTCCAGGAGCAGGTATCAGTTTATATTGTTCAAAAGAAAGAGACTGGGACTGGGATGATGGCTTAATAGTAAAGAACACTTATTTAATGTGCAAGCATGAGGACCTGAGTTCAAATCCCCAGCACCCATTTAAAAGCTGCACGCTGCCATGCATGCCTGAAACCCCAGATCCATGAGTGGAGCAGAGATGGGCAGTTCCCAGGAGCCCAATGACTAAATAGTCATCCTATTCAATAAGCTTCCGTTTCTCTGCCTTACAGAAATAAGATGAATAGAGGAAGACACTCAATGTCATCCTCTGACATCCACACACACATCCACAGGGGTGTTCACCTGAATGACTGCATGCATGTGCCATGTACACAAAGCACAGACAGATGGATAAAGCAGAAGGTGTGAGGTTGTAAAGTTCCAGTGTGTTACATCGGGAAAGTTTTTCAGTGCTACAGCAAGCTTGCTTAGGTCTCATCCTATAGAAAACAGGAGCTGGTAAAGCTGTTCCCTCAGCTCTGAGGATGATGAAACACATGACAATTGTCACTACATTGGCAGTCTGTCCCTCACTTTCATACAATTAACGTCACATCAACCACAGTGTAATCTAATGTCAATATCTTTTGTTATTATTAGCAATGGCTATTATTTACTGAGTGCATATATTTTTCTTGCACAGAATTAGATAGAACCTTTACAAGCATAATTTCAGACAACTCCCACTTTTTTGGTTGGACTTTTAGATGAGACAACTAAACCAGACAATGCTAAATGACTCGTCCAGGAATATACAGGTACTAATAACATTATGGATTCTGACTGGATATGTGTTTTACCCATTTGGCCCAGGGGTACAGTGCCTGAGTTCCCAAGTCTTTGGAGAAATATAGAAAATGTTTAAAATATGACTCTATAAAACAGGAAAGAAAGTGGACCTGGAGAGGTAGCCCAGTGGTTAAGAGCACATACTGCCATTGCAGAGGATCCAAATTCAGTCCCCAGTACATACAACTTCAAGCCAGGGGACCCAACACCCTCTTCTTGACTTCTGTGGAGATTTGCACTCATGTGCATAAACCCATAAACAAGACACACATGAATACACATAATTTTAAAGTAAAAATAAAATAAAAAATAAAGTAGGAAAGGAAGAAATCAAATCATTTCTTTTTCAGATCGTATGATCCTATACTAATGAAAGAGTAGTACATAACCAAAGACAAAATGGAGTCCCTTGTGTCAGGAGGGAAGGTGAACTTTTAAACTAATATAAGGAACTGAACCGTCGGCCCTAGCTACGGCAAGCTTTTCCTGGAACAATCACAGAATAGTCCAACGCCCTCTGTGGAATGTTTCAACGCCCCAGGAGGTTGCCTAAGGTTGCACATGACTTAACTGTTAGGTAAATTACCCCCCCTCCTCCCCCCCTGAGTTTGTGGGTTTTGCCTTTATAAGCTTTGTAAAATTTCAGGTCGAGGTCGACTCCCCTGTCTCTTGCATGAGACACAGGTCATCCCGGAGCTCCGATTAAAAATCCTCTTGCAGTTTGCATCAAGATGGTCTTTTGTGATTCTTGGGGTGCACGAACAGCCCATGTGTGGAGTAGGGGTCTTTCTGGTTTCATCTTACAGGATTATGGAGATAAACAGCGTTCTCAACAGAGGTACCTGGAGTTGCCAAGAAGCACTTAAAGGAATATTCAATATTCTTAGTCAACAGGGAAATGCAAATCAAAACAACCCTGAGATTGCATCTTATACAAATCAGAATGCCTAAGATCAAAAGCTCAAGCAACAGCAGATGCTGGTGAGGATGTGGAGAAAGTAGTACACTCCTCCATTGCTGGTGGAATTGCAAACTTGTACAACCACTCTGGAAATCAATCTGGTGTTTTCTCAGAAAAATGGAAATAGCTCTGCCTGAAGACCCAGCTATAATGCTCCTGGGCACATACCCAAAAGGTGTTCCACCATACCACAAGGACACATGCATGTTCATAGCAGCTTTATTCATAATAGCTAGAAACTGGAAACAATCCATATGCCCTTCATCTGAAGAATGAACACAGAAAATGTGATTCATTTACGTAATGGAATACTATTCAGCTATTAAAAACAAGATCATCATGAGTTTTGTAAGCAAATGGATAGAACTAGAAAAATATCATCCTGAGTGAAGTAACGCAGACCCAAAAGGACATGTATGTTATATACTCACTAACAAGTGGATATTAGTCATAAAGTACGGGATATACATAATACACCCCACAGACTCAAAGAAGTTAAAGAAGAAGAAAGGCCCAAGAGAGGATGCTTGAATCTCACTTAGAAGGGGGAACAAAATAGTCATAGGAAGCAGAGGAAAGGAGGGAAGTGAGTAGAAGAGGAAATGGGAGGGGGAAAATGGGGTGGTCAGGATCAGGTGTGAGACAGGAGAGAGAGCCAGAAGGCCAGGAGAATGAATGAAAATCAACAGTTGCCAGGGGTAGGGAGTGGGGGAAACTCTAGAATCCCCAGAGACTTGGAATAGGAAAGGCTCTCAGGAATCAATGCAAGTGACCTTAGCTGAAATGCCTAACAGTGGGGACATGGAGCCTGAAGAGGCCACCTGACTAGCTAGTCAGGACCCCAAGTGGAGAGATAAGGACACCAGCACACCCACAAAACTTTTGACCTAAAACTTGTCCTGTCTAAAGAAAATGCAGGGACAAAGATGGAGCAGAGACTGATGGCCAACCAATAACTAGCACAACTTGAAACCCATCTCATGGGCAAGCACCAGCCCCTGACACTATTGACGATACTGTTATGTGTGCAGACAGGAGCCTAGCATAACTATCCTCTGAGAGGTTCTATTCAGCAGCTGACTGAAACAGACGCAGATATCTGCTGCCAAACACTGGATGGAGGTTGGAGGATCCTGACTCTACTGAGGCCCCTGGCACATATGTAGCAGATGTCCAGATCAGTCTCCATGTGGGTTCCCCAACAACTGGAGCAGGGGCTATGCCTAAAGCTGTAACCTGACTCTGGAATCTTCCTGAAAAGGACTGCCTCAGTGGGAGAGAATGCACCTAATCCTGCAGAGACTTGATGTGCCTAGGTTGGGAGGATATATAGTTTTACATACACACACACACACACACACACACACACACACACACACACACACACATATATATATATATATATATATATATATATATATATATATATATATATATATATATATTCAGATTCTGAAGTATTAATGGGTGACTTGTTACTATGGTGATCATAATACTCCATATAGGAAGTCAGACTCCTTCTGGTTGGAGGCTGGGGACACAGTGCATGCTGTGGTGGGCTAAGAATCCCACATTCTTATTCTCCTACCTTCAGAGCTTTCCATAGCCACATTTGTGAAAGAACAAATGCTCAGCAAGTCCCCATTCCTGTCATGGTCAGACACACTGATGAGTTCAGTGTGTGGAGGTGCTCCAGAGTTTAAGGACTGATAGCCAGAAATTTAGACATTTGGGTCAGTAAAATCAGGTCACTTGGCTCTAGTGGAAGGATTTGTCAGCCGCAGGACTTTCCTGGGAGCAGAGGACCAAGCGGGTTTAGGGAGCATCTTCTGTCAGGAGGCAATGGTTCAGCATCATCAGCACTTATAGTTAAAACATGTCTTGTCTAAAGGGCCCATGGCAGCTGACACTGAGCATTAACTTGGTGGGACAGTGTCTACTACTCCACCCAGATGAGCAAACTGGAATCCACCAGTGCTCCAAAGTCACCCACCCCAGTTCACACAGAATGTGGGTGGCAGAAGAGTATCTCAGTCCAGTTGTCTCACTCCAGATCTTACCTCCAGACTCTGTTTATAGTGGAAAGGAAGCAGTCAGATGTGTATTTGAGAATCCCCCTTCAAGTATCCTGGCAGGGACCCAGAACATTGACAAAAAAAAAAAAAAAATAACCCTAGCAAGGAATGCTCTAGTTTAGAAGACTTCCTAGAACTGAAGCCAGTCAGCTAAGTTCAGAGATACTGTGCTCCAAGGGGAAGAAACAGACTCCAAGTGCGGGCTGGGACGCCTCTGTACTCATGCACAGATAACTTTCGAGCCAATGGATAAACAAGAGCTTTGGGTGGGTCCTTGATCTGTGAAAATAATCATGTGCTTTGTCAAAGGCCTGAGGGCACAGCCTCCACCCACCTCTGCTCTGCGTGGAGCGGCTGAGCCTTCTGCACTCCCCCCCCCAACAGAGTGTCAAGGATGTCAGTTTACAGGAGGCTCTCTGCTGCCAGCATTGTGGCAGCATTCAACTCTCACATCTACATATCCCCCAGTGTATCAACCAATACTTATGATGTACCCACTATGTCCCAAACAATGAGATAGATGTGGACATAAATGTCCAAAATCCCAAAAATGGGGCATCTATGCATATTTGGGGAAGGGAGCTTCTAATTACAAATCCCTAAGTAAAAGATTTATTCTGTGGTGCAGCTGCAATAGCCAGTCTCCATAAAAGCACACCGTTGTTAAACACTTTTCTAAGCCCCTTCAACTAAGTTAAATCATCCCTAACTTAATAGATGTGAAACTTGACATGTAAAAAGTGAACCTAAGTTATTGTCCAAGGTCAGCTTGACTGCTGGAGGAAAACTCACTTGAACAAATGTCAGCGTTGCTCTAGTATCTGTGTGGTCAGAGGCCAATTGCCAGCCTCCCTGCCTCTCCATTTCCTCATCTATAAAATGAGACTGTGCTGTTTAATGTGAAGTGTCTCACCAGGTTGAGGATGCCTACCGATAGGGTGAAACTTTGCTTCTGGCTGTGTCTGTGTTTGCAGAGCATTTTGTTGTATAGGCCAGGCAGTGGAGCATAGGACGCCCATCTCAGTGTGAGCTGTACCATTCTATTATCTAGTGGGATGGAAAAAGGAAGGCAGAAGAGAGTGGGTACCTTGCTTGGTCTTCAGTGAGAGTACACCTTTTTGTGACTGCTCTCAGGGCTCAGGCTCCAGCTTCTTCAGTCTTCACACTCAAGAACTTGTGGCCCTCAGAGCGCTGGAGACTCTAAGCCTGAGGCCTTAAATTGGGAGGTACATCACTGGTCCCCCTGTTTGGAAGCACTAGGCTTTTTCTAATGAGACAGCCACACTACTCATTTAGAAGTAGCCTTTATATGCTATTTCGGCAACTGAGATTGCATGAGCTCATCTTCATATGCTTGTAAGTTGCGTGTGTGTGTGTGTGTGTGTGTGTGTGTGTGTGTGTGTGTGTGTGTGTGTTTCCTGAGGACCGTGACTTATATTCAATATAATACTTTTATCTACCACTGATATAAGATTGAAATGAGTAAGTAAATGTAAGGTGCTTAAAAGTATGAGATAAATGTATGCATGTTACATGTAAACAACAAAACATCTGAACAGGTCACACAAACCAAGCAGGACAAGAAACAAGATTAAAAGAGACACCCTGGCCAGAAGAGCCAGGCAGACATCAAGGAAGGGGGACATTCTGGGCAGTTTACCTTCGCATCAGGAGGGCAAGGAAAGCAGGTGTTAGGAGTCTGGGCTAAGACTGCACTTGAAGTGATGGACCACATTAAAACCTTAGAAAGCTAGTGCTGATTAATCCTTCCCAGTCTTCTATAACTATGAGATGTGTGAGTCCATTCAGAGGAAGAACCCCATTTGGCTAAGCAAAATTAACTCATCCTGTTCTGTATAGAGGCTTTCTTCCTAGGGGCATCCTCATGACGGATTAACTCCATCAAAACTTGTCCTGTCATCAGAAACAACTAAAAACAAACAAACAAAAAGCTGAGCACTATACATGTGCAAATGATTCCATTTATGGGCATAATGATTACATTATGGGCATTTTCAAAATGTGACTCCTGCTCAGGCTAGTGTGCTGCATGGGAGAACTGCAGGACACGGGGCCATTCTCCTGACTTGAAGAAAAAGATTTCCTGGAAGCTGAAGAAATTGCATAGTTTAAAGTAAAAGAGCCATGGAAGTTTTGCATAAGCTGGCAAGGCTCAAGTTCTAGAATGTATTAACTTAAAAAAGCAATGGCAGAAGGTCATGCTATTCCTGTATAAGAAGAAGGGGAAGTTCAATATACCAGTATAATTTGTAGGGGAAAAAAATCACAAGGAAAGCATCAGAAATCTCTGTGAATCTGTGGCTGAGAAATAAGGAAGGCACATGTAGAGAGAGACTCCACATGCCAGGAAAAAAATCCCAAAGAACTGCAAAGTAAGCAAGCCTCAGACCTGGCAGAGCTGCAGCTGGCTTCCATTTGGCCAGAGTGGGAAAGTCCCACTGCACATGAGCACATTCAGCAGGGCAGACGGAAGGGTGTGGTCCAGTAGGAGGGCTAAACTGGCCCTAGGCTAACACTCTGGCAGTGTTTTCATAACAAGTACCAAAAGAGAGAGGTTAACAGCACTTAGATTACCTGCTCTCTCAGGGGTTTAGGGGTGGGGGTAGAGAGATGTTTAGAAAAAGAAGTAGGGTCCACACTGTAACATCACAAAGCCCAGCATTACAAATCAACAGGCAGGGCAAGGGGTTGCTGTGACTCCCAGAAATCAATTAAAAGTGACTCACAAGAGGCTGCAGGTAGTTGCAAAAGAGATCAGCTAAAATTTTATATCGCTTTGACTTTTGGAAGCCTGTCAATGCTTTACATACTAAAACTGAAAGTCAATCTTAATGACCATTAAGAACAGAAAAATACTAAGATAAAATTCCAGCAAGCTGTATTTAACTTTCTTATGGCCTCAGTGGGAGAGGATGTGCTTAATCCTGTGGAAACTTGAAGAAGGATGCTGGTGGGGGTTAGGTGGGAGTGGGTGGGCACCCTCTCAGAAGTAGGGGGTACGGGGTGAAGAACTCGGGGAGGGGGGCAAGGGAGGGGGCAACTTTGGGAATGTAAATAAATAAAATATAATAATAATAATAATAATAATAATAATAATAATAATAATAATAATAATAATAAACAACCTTTCTCATACTGAAAAAAGGAAAGGCAATCAAAGTCATGTTTGATATAGAACGTTGGCCATGTCATCCAGATTTAGGGGAAACACTGAACTCTTCTACATTTGTGTTCTCCTAGCAGGATTCAGACCTGGAATTATGTTGTGTGTATTGAGAGACCATGCAACTATCTGAACACCTAACACTGTTGGGATTTTCTCTGCACAAGAGGGAATATACAAACACAGAGAGTCTCTCTCTCTCTCTCTCTCTCTCTCTCTCTCTCTCTTTCTCTCTCTTCCCCTCCCCTCCCCTCCCCTCCCCTCCCCTCCTCTCCTCTTCTCTTCTCTTCCATCTTCTCTTCCATCTTCTCTTCACTTCCATCTTCCACCCTCTCTTAAAGTAGCAGTATGTTTGTAGGTGTGCTATAAAGACACTGAGTCAGGGCAAACAAGAAACACAGAGAAAAATGTTATAGTGTAGGAGATTTTTTTTAATTGGTGGAGATGGTTGAAGAGTATATGAGAATTATCTTGCTATTGTGTTGGGGTCCACTGCCCGCAGTGGACGGGGGTCCCTGGAGGATTGGCCCAAAGCTGTAATGAGACTAAGGGGGATGGGGAAGAGAGACGATCGCTAAGGCTACATGGTTGCTTCTCCTCAAAGCCACTGTTTAATGGTGGACAAGCATTTGGGGATAAAGGAAGGGAAGGCCCCGCCCCCAGTCTTCTGCTCAGGCGTTCTGGAGTTTGGCAGGAACCCTGAAGTATTGTGAGATCTCGCAGGTTTGCGCAGGTGGGCTGGTCGTAGGTGGGCTGGGCAGAGCCGAGGTCCTGGATGACCCACGGTGAAGCTGCAGGGCCACATGGCTTATCTCAAGCCTAATTAACAAGACAATGGATGCCATCAGGTGCGGCTTCTCAAGGCTAGGTCACAGTACCAGCTTTTGCTGATGGAGAAGGGATACCACACTATTGCACATTTTCTTTACATTTGAAAAATCCATCTGAAAACTTAAGAATAATAAATGTCTGCCTCTTGCCTTTGGAGACGAACAGTGTGGTTGAGGATGATGCTCTGGAGCTAACCACGTGTGCCTCCTGTTGGACCCAGAAAAGTGACCACACCCTGCTTGTCTGTTGTCTTTCTGTTTCCTTTTCCACAAGGCTGGCCTAAAGTGCACCAAACCCCTGCCTAGGGCTTCTGGTGTGCAGCTTGTGTTCTGACCACTCCCATCTCACGCTCCTTTCTAATCCCCAGCACTCCTGTGGTAGGCTAAATAATGGCCACCAGCAGAGCAGGTCCACATCTTCACTCCCAGAACCTGCTGAGCATTACCTTATAGACCGGAAACCTGTCGTTAGGATTAAGGGTTTGGAGACAAAAGGTTATTGTGGGCTATCTGGGTGTGCCTGGTATGATGGTTGGGCACTTATGGGAGGAAACCAGGAGGTCAGAATGAGAAAACAATGTGATGACTGAATCAGAGAATGGCATGATGCGCTTTGAGAATGAAGGAAGGGGCCATCAGCCAGGTGGCAACTTCAGCCAGGTGGCGACAAGATGTTGAAAAACAGCAAAGGAATCAGAGTCTCTTGAGGATCACTCACCAACACTGGACTGCAGGCCAGAAAAAGTTTTATTTAATCTTAGAGTCAAGTACATGGTATGAGTGCAGAATGAAAAATCAGCCAGGCTGGTCCAAGATCCTGGCTCTCTCAGATATCCATTGTAATGAATGAGCAAAGAGCCATGAGTGCCAAAGGCATGAGTGTCAAGGCCATGATAGCAGGGTGAAACGCCAGGCACACTGAGACTGTTCTGTGAATTTCAGTTCCTATGGTGGATCTGGAGATACTGCTAAGAAATACGGTTCCTTGTGCTGTTCTTTAATTCTGCAGATGCCACATAACTTTTTTTTAAATTGATAGATCAAGAACTCTTTAAAGACCTCAACCTCAAACATCCCATGCTCCCCACAGCATGCAGCGGGGTACAGAAGATGCACCAGGTCCTCCTAAGTGCTTTCCAAAGACAGCTGAGGGTACCTAGATAACTCAGTACATCATAGACACTGCCTCAGAGAGAGGATCTCTGAGGAGCTGTGAATGCTTATGTGGGGAACACTTCTTACCACAGAACCCCAACCTTCAAAAATTAAAACCCACAAACATCGCAAATGCTGTAATACTAAAACAAGTATCTTTCTAGTCTCCACTGGCCAGTGACTACTAGACCTGTTTTCTCTAAAACAAAATGCCTTCCCGCGCTTCAAATTCTTTAACAACCTCCTGAGACATTTTCAAATGTTGACCTTCTAAGGATTAACACAGAAAGAAGAAAAAGTCATACACTTTATGCACAACAAAAATCCAAATTGAAGTTTGAATTATAGAGCAAAGTTCTTACAATTGTGTGATCCTGCCCTGTACAATGTCTGCCCTGTACAAAGAAGGTGGCTTCCTTGCAAATATTTGCATGGCTATTAAGCCTGAGGTCACCTGGAGCCCAGGGCTATGACTAAAATTTAAACTGCAGAGTCACACAGTAATAGCTTTGTTTATGAAGGGGACTGACAGTGAGTCTCATACTAGAATGTGTATTCTGCATTTTCCATCTCATTTCTTCCCAACAGTTCTATGAGCTTTGTGTTCTTTTCCTCATTTTACAAACCAGATCTCCGGAGCGGAGATATAAGGAATCTGGCCCTGACTGTGGGACTGTAGCCTTCACACATACCACACACCCTAGGACGGTGATTCATATAACATCATTTTTTCCAGTCCAGGATAGCTGATGTGACCTCACATGGGACTAGACCACTGGATAAAGATGTGAAGTAGTGGAGCCAGTACTAGCTGAGATTTTTGACAGCTGCAGTAGACGCATTGCCTGAGGTGGGGAGGGGAGGAGCAAGTATGCACTGGAAGGTGCTGAGAGCAAGGAACTGAAGGCACAATTGGGCACAATTTGTTCTCTTCCAGCCCCCCAAACCCTGCTCTCCCAACCCCCACTCTCCCTACACTAGTCACCACCCTATTCCCTTCCCCACCCCCTTTCCCACCCAGTTCCCTCCCTCCATTCACCTCCAGTATCTATTTGATGCCTGCTTCTGAGTGAGATTCAAGCATCTTCCCTGTGAGACTGGGAGGAGAGAAGGGAGGGGACTTTGCTCGGGATGTAAAGTGTAAATAAAGGGGGTATCCTGCAGCTACATCTGAAAATAATGGCCAACCGTGTCACCAGTTTAGTCCAATGACACCAGTCTCTGCCTTGAACAATATTAGCTCTGTGGTACCATCTTCCATGGTGACCAGAATGTACCTCTGAATATCTATCAGTCCTATTTTTCAAGCTAGATAAATTTACTATAGCTATTTTAACAAATGACCATAAATCTAGTGAGCCATACAACACAAATTTACCATCTTCTGGTGCTGGAGATCAGATGTTCCAAAATTGATCTGGTCAACTGGGGGTCTGACCTAGTCTAAGGATCAGAAGGAAAAGGATCCAACCATCTTTGGTAGCAGCAAAAGAGGCAGCAGTATTATTCTGCCTACCATAAAAAGGAGAAGTTTGTGGGAAGCTGTCCCTAGTACTTAGCACCTAACACTATACCTATGCTCTGTAAAAGCGTAGGTATACAAGCTTTGCAGCCAGGAGGACCTGAGATTCAGTTTCCAGCTCGCTCATTTACCATGGTCTTGGAGGTGATACTTAGCTAGTTTCTCTGAGTTTGAGTGCCCTCTTGTGGCAAGAGTTAGTATGGCTATCTTTGTTATGCATCCAAGTACTATCAGAGGCAGTCCATGCAAAGTGCTTAGTACATACCTAATATATCATCACTGTCATGTTCATGCTGTTTTAGTAAGTTTTGTGAACTTAATGAAGGCCATGCTATGCCAAAAGGCTCTTAGGCAGAATGGCTCCCTGCTGGACCTTGGTGGACGTCAGATGAGCCTTCTCTCTAAGACAGCAGGTCAGGTGGTAGAGAGGCTCTTGACCAAGCTCAGCATAAGCTCGGACTCTCTCAGGTCAGGATTTATCAGGTCTGTGCTCATCCCTTGTTGTCTGTCTCTACTCAGCCCGTTCCTGGCTCTGGTCCCACTGATTACTCAATGACTGGTGCCTTCAGGTTAGGACCCTCCTCTTGGTTAGGACCCTCCTCTTACTTACCTAATGCTGCCAAGGTGTTTGCACAGTCAGTGGAAATGGCAAAGCTAGGATAAGGGGATAACTTGCTGAAAATTGAATTTCCATACACAGAACATCAGCTTACACATGGCCCTTTGAATTGAAGCTGCCAAATGTTTCTTACGGAAGTCTTATGGGATTAAATAATCACACCTGGGAAACCAGTCATCCATTACTTCTTACAGATGGCTGTGTCTGGGAGTCAGACTCGCTGTCTCTGGAACAGGAGAGAGAGAGAGAAAGGCTTGCTTTCCTGGCTCTAAATATAATAGAGATGTTTTGAGAACACTGAGACCCAGCCTAGAGTTTTTCAACTGTATTTTTTCTTGCATCCACAAAAAACAGGGTTTTAACTAGCGTCTCAAAGTGGCACATTTTCTTCTAACGCCCAGCTTGACGGTGCAGTACAACCACACAGAGTAATCCTGCCACCTTAGAGGAGCACATAGCCAGGAAATGCAAGTGACATATTCACAGTGCTGAGACAGGGTAAGGAGCTGTAGACAGACCAGCTGGATCAGTGAGCTTTAGCCTCAAGGGATAGGCCCTGTCCCAAAGAATAGGGTAGAAGAGGAAGTGAGGAAGACTTCTTCTAACATCAACTTAGAGCTTTACATAAATGTTCACATATGTAAACCCCATACATATGAACATGTAAACACTATACACATAAAAAGAAAGAGGGAAAAGAGCTGAGGTTCAAGGGTAGGGTCAATGTATGCAGGGAAGACATATTTAAACAATGTCATCTTGCAATTAAATTAAAATTCTTAAATTCTTGTCATTATTAATGATTTTTTTCAACCCAGTTTGACACATTAGCTCACCACCAGCTCCCTTTGACCTATCATTTTATAAAGAAGGTTGTAGCTGGCATTCTCTCCCATGGAGACCTCTTGAAGTTAGCGCTTCCACCACTATGCACTCAGAATTAGCCCATGTGCTAGGCGTCACACTGGATTCTGGTTAAACAGAAAGAGAGACCCTGTACAGCAATGTGTGGCAGAGAATAGATGGACTATCTAATTTGTACTTGTAGCCCAGCAGAGCATCTTCGTGGGCAAACACAAGTGTGTGTGCCTTTGTTTACCTCGTTCTTATCATAAGTCCCTTCTCCCCAATATCTTGATGGTAAAATCATCTCATCCTTTCAGGACATCCGTGAGCACAAAGGACAATGGCTTCATATTCCCCAAGAGCTAAGCAGAGCAGAAGACCAACTGGCAATTCCTTACAGTGTGAGATCTTGCTGGGTTCCTTCACAGGACCCAGGACCTCCCCTCCCATTGATGCCAGATAAGGCAATCCTCTGGCACACATGCAGCTAGAGCTGTGGGTCCCTCCAAATCTACTCTTTGGTTGGTGATTTAGTCCCTTGGAGCTCTGGGGGGTCTGGTTGGTTGATATTGTTGTTCTTCCTATGGGGTTACAAACCCCTTCAGCTGCTTTAGTCCGTCCCCTAACTCCTCCACTGGGGTCTCCCTGTTTAGTCCAAAGATTGGCTGCAAGCATCTGTATTAGTCAGCCTCTGCCAGCACCTCTAAGGAGACAGCTATATTAGGCTCCTGTCAGCAAGCACTTCTTGACATCAGCAATAGTGTCTGGGTTTGGTGTCTGCATATGGGATTGATCTCCATGTGCGACAGTCTCTGGATGGCCTTTCCTTCAGTCTCTGCTCCACTCTTTGTCCCTGTATTTTCTTTAGGCAGGAAGAATTCTGGATTAATATTTTTGAGATGGGAGGGTGGCCCCTTCCCTTATCCAGGGGCCATGCCTAACCTCAGGTTCTCTCTCCCATTTGTTGAGTATTTCAGCTAATGCCATTTCTGCTGGGTCCTGGGAGCCTCTTGCTTTTCTGGAATCTGGGACTTTCTGTTGGCTACCCTCAGTTCCCCACTCCCCATTACTACACATCTCTGTTCAATTTCCTGACCCTCTGCACATCTACCCTCCATCTCTTCCCACACCTGATTCTGCCCCCATTTCCCTCTCCATCTTCTCTCATTCCCAAGTCCCTCCCTCCCTCTACCTACAGTGATTGTTTTGTTCCCCCTTCTAAGTAGGTGATCTCTATTTCTATCTGTCTTTGTCCATCTTTCCCTTCCTCTTTTCCTCTTTCTATTCAGTGCCAGCAAGTTATCATGGGATTAAAAATACATAAAGTACAAGACTCAAATAATTATTTTCTTACTGTTTTCAGGGTTGATAGAAGGGTTCAATATCACTTTCTGACCAGCAGAGGGTGGCCTTGGACAGAGTCAGCATTCCAACCCCTCCAACTCAGCAGCTGCACTTTTAAACAAGGAGTTTAAAGATACCAGAACTAAAGGGCCTTTCCCCAATCATCCACCGGCATTAGCACTACCTATCCTGCTTCTTGGAGGGCTGCTGATAATGTAGCCACTCTTCGGTGTCTGAGTAATGGACGGGAACTGATGTTTCTCTTGTTGATGCTTCCCCACTCATCTGTTTGTTTGTTTCCTTTATCTTACCTTTGAGTCCCTCCTCTCTTCTCCAGCAGTCAATCTCCTCTTAGTAGAATGTTCCTTTCAGACATTACAGTTTCCTGGTCCATTTGCTTTTTATCTTTCTAGTTCTTATGCTTAACTCCCCATCTCTTCAATTGGGATGTCCATTTTTTTTCCCTTTAAACTGGTAAAGATATTTATATTCATTTTTAGCTCCTTGCCTTTACTCCAGCTGATATATATCATTTTTTGATATTATTTCTATCGACAAATTAACTTCCTGACTGGATTGTTCCAGGTTGAATACTTTTTATAATATGCGAGACGTATGATTTTTTTTTCCTTTGAAAAGTGTGGGCTTTTGTTTGGGTTAGATAGATTAGTTACTAGATCAAGTTAAGCTTGTTGGGCTTGCTATGCATATTGTTAGAGTGCATCAGAGTTCTCTTTATTTCAAGGCATGACCCCTAATCTGAAAGTGTGCCTTCTATAATGTCTTAACCCATCCTCAGCATTTGCAGGGAGATGATGTCTCTCTTAATGTTTGTAACTCCAACATTTCCAAGCACTTTGAGATCTCTGGAACACCTTCAGTCTGCTCTCACCTCCCTGTGAGTTCTTGTGGGGTCTTGCCACACAATCGGTAAGCTATTTATGTAGCAACTGTGCATGTAGTATCCAGCCTCTTTGAGAATCTGAAGTTCCTTTTCTGAACAGCACCCTCTTTTTCACTTCTTTGCCCCACAATGCACGCATCCATACCTCAGCAGCCCCAGGCTTCAGGGTTTACCTCTTCCCCTCTTCAAGACTTTTGTTTTCTGTTTGGGTTCATCTTTCTAACCCATGTTGTGAGTTGATCTTCTCTTAAGCCTTATAGGCTTGTGATTTCTAATGGACAAAGACTGACAGGAGTTGTCATGTGCAATTTGTCACTAATGGTAGGTTCCTATGAGAGCAGAAGGAAGCAGAAAGAAGCAGAAAGGAGAAATGGGCTGAAGGTAATGGGGAAGACTTGAGACCCTGGCCCTCAGTTTATCCAGAGTTATCCCTGTGGCATGTTTAGTCAAAATTATTTCATTCATGTTGGGTTCCTTGGCTGTTACTATGACATGTAAGCTTTGCAGATGTTGGTGACAGAAAATGCAGAGGGAGCCAGAGAGGTCCGGGATAATGGGTCTTACTGAAGCAGATGGAACCATTAGTCATTTTACTCTCACAGTGACGGAACTGTGTTTTGGGGCTCCTTTGGTGCTTTTTCTAAATGTATCTTCTAGTAGATTCTCTCTGATTTTAAGCTAGTGTGAATGCTGTTTTCATGACTTGTAGCCCAATGAGTCCTGACTGACTAGTATTATTAATGCAAACAAATCATCTACAACTCATAGTGTAAAAATAAAAACCATAATATTATGCCTGTGAATTCTGCCAGTAATTAACTGGGACAGATTACAATGAAGATGGCTTATATCTGCCCCACAATGGCCTAAGCCTTATCTGGAATGCAGATAACAAGTGTCCAATAGATGGAAACACCTGGTAGCTCCTTCACTCACATGCCATCTCATGTCTGGATTGGTGTGACTTGAAGGCTGAGTTCAACTGTGATATCAACCTGAAACCTACACATGTCTCCTCCTTGTGGTTAGGAATTTCTCCAACATGGCTGTCCCCGGACTAATTGAACTTTTTGTACATAGTAGTTTAGTTCAGTAAACCAGGCTGAAATTGAGCTTAGCCTCTCTTCTGCAGCATCCCACTGGATAAAGTAACCCCAAGCCACCCAACATCCAAAGAGAAGTAAGTGATTAGATTTTTCTTTTGATCTGAAAGATCTTATATAGGCAAGCTGTTAACATGCCAGATGAATGTATCGACCAAGCTAAGAGCATCTTTGCTAAAAACTCATTGTGCCTCTTTATGTCACTCAAAGACTCTCCACTGGCAAGAAGTACCTCTCTCACAAAGAGAAAGTGCTTATGAGTTCCCAGCAGAGTCACCCCCACCCCCCATATATTGTTTCAGGAACGCCAGATGACCATTAACTTTTTCTGCACTATTTCTTAACAAGATCTTTGATTAAAAATTTAAGCAATGGCATAGATAGCGGGAACCTCAGACCAAGCCTATTTGCTTTTTAGGCAGAGAATTTCATCAATTATTCTCTGTTATTTGGTGTAAAGCTGGGGCTAGCAGTTGGCAACAGCTGGGAGGATGTGGAAATGGAAGATGAGATCATGCCTTTTTATCTTCAGAGATTTGTGCAAATCAATTTTCATCCTCACAGTCAAGTTCTCAAAGACTTCTGACCACATCGATGCCAGTAATAAAGAGTTTATTAAAGACAAATACTCCTTCGCTGCACAAAGTACAAATGGCTCCGTAACTTAAAAGTGAGTTAAAACAGAGTTCCTTCAAGAGACAAAAGTACACTCAAATTTTACTTTCTTTTCTCACGTTTATCAGGGAAGCTTTCTGTAATTCCCTCAGCATGTGAGTCACTGTGAGAACTGGAAATGGATCAGATAAAGCTGTAAGACGTCGGACTGTAACCTTGGGTCTAAATAAGAAACTCTGGATAAGCCACCATCAGATTCTTATCATCAGGCACTGTGCTAGGAGCTACTGTGAGCACCGTGGTGCTCAGTTATGCTTCCTGACATCTGAGATGGTCAGGGCTGAGAAAGGCAGAACCATGCCTGCTCTAAATCACTCAAACACTGGGAAGCTGAGCTCCAGCCACAGCATTTCCTCACTCCCTTCAGCTCACCAGGGAGTGTGTTATTCAGTGTCCTCTGTCATCACAAAACAATAATGACATAGCCACATTACCTACTGACAAGATTTTTAAATACATAAATAGTAAACACTGAAGTTCTTTTTTAAATTCACTTTACATCCTGATCACTGCCTTCCTCTCCTGGTCCCCCCATACACCTTCTCCTCTGAGAGGGTGGAGACCCCTCTGGGTATCCCCATCAAGTCTCTACAGGGCTAGGCCCTGAATTTCTTGATATATATTAAAACATTAAAGTTATATATTTGCCCTTCTAGTCAAAATGACCCATGGACCATCAGTATTGATGTCGCCTTACAGTTTGTTGGAAATGCTGTCTGAAGTTTCACCCAGAATTTGAATTTATAATTTAACAAGACTGCCAATGATTCAGTGATCTATTTTAAAGTATAATATTCTGATAGAGGCTAGAGAGCAATTCCAGATCCATTATACAGTGACCTATTAACCAATGCAAAATAACCCTAATAAAATTAAAACTCTAAGGATGATAGAAATTAAGAACAAAAGGGACTAGGGTCTGAGAGATGGCTCAACCAGTGATGTTCTTACCTTGCAAACAAAAACCAGAGTCTCCAGACTCTGTGTTAAAATGATAATAACAACAAAACTCAAGCTTAGTGAATTATAATCTCAGGAGGATCGCAGATGTATCACTGAGGTCAATGGCCATCTAGCATGGTCTACTTAGTGATCTTCAAGCCAGCAAGAACCTCTGACTCCTAAAAATGGTGGACAGCACCTGGGGTGCAATAGCTGAGGTTGTCCTTTGACCTCTACATGCACATACAGAGATAAAGAGAGAGATAGACAGGAACACAGAGAAAGACAGACACAGAGAAAAATGGAGAAAGACAGAACAACAGAGTATTGTACTATACATATAATTTTCCAACTATCTGGCAGAGGAGATAATATAATCACAAGGCCATTGCATTCTTGATGTGCTATCCCCTGAAGTTTCCCTAGATTTGAGAAACTTGACTTCATAATTTTCAGTATTGGGGGGTCTGTATTTGTTTGATAAAACAGAAGGCAGGGTGGGCAAGGAAGCGGGAGTGGGTGGGTTGGGGAGCAGGGGAAGGGGAGAGAGGATAGGGGATTTTCTGAGGGGAAACTAGGAAAGAGGATAACATTTGAAATGTAAATAAATAAAATATCTAATAAAAAAATAGAAAGCAGGGGGAGAAAGAAGGAGGTGAAGAGGGAGTATGTAAAAGTGGGCCCCTATGTGAACTTCTAGTTTAGTTATGACGTCCTGGAAGTTGTGGGATTTTGAACACATGAAGGGTCTCTATTATTAGACTGAACTGAGTAGCCTCTTCTCTTTCTGCATGGGTGAGGCCTGGCCAAGCAAGCCATTGTAGTTACCTCAATGGATGAACAAGGTACCTCATGCTACACTGGGTCACTGTGATAACCAAAATCAAACCAAGATGGTCGTATGTAGAATGGACAACAAGCGCTTACCCCACCTCAGCCCTCTCTGTCCATTGGGTCCTGTTTTCTGTTCATTCTCGTTTCCTCCACTGCACTCCAAAACTCTTGGGGTTAAGGTAAATGTGTGTATCTTCTCCGCAAGTCCTAAATTCTCATCATAGTGCCACTGTGAATTAGATGGGGTATGTCTATTCCATCCAATGTGGGACCCTTTTCTGCTCTTTAGATAGTTCTAGCATCTCTATGGCCCCTCTGCATGTGTACCCATCTCAGAAGTTCTTATTCTTTACATACAGGTCTAGATTTTGATTGATTAATTGATTATGACCTGATTATTTGCATTAATGGGGATCAAGCCCAAATACTTTGTATATTTTAGGCAAGTTCTCAGTCCTTGACTTACAATCCCCACCCTCTAGATATTTTGAACACACATCTCTTTTTTTATGAACATACTTTTATGAAGGTTTCTTCATAATACCCTGTGAAAAAATTATGGCCTCATAATGTTTCAACACCTAAAGTTGAAATAATCAAACCACTCTAGATGTTTAAATAAGAAACAGCCACTGAATTTAGGTTTTACAAAATTGTGTACATTTACCCAATATTAATAAATAATATTAGTAAATATTGGGTAAATGTAAGAGGGGAAGCCTTTGCCATAATTTATAAATGTCTGTTCAAACCCTTTGAGTTCTGTATGAGTTCTCCATATTCTGGACTTCCCATATTTTCTGGATTATGGATGTGGACTTGCACCGCACATATGGTCTGCAAGTATTTTCTTCCATTCTCTGAGTTGTGTTTTCACTTTCTCCAGCACACCACCTGAAACACTGGCACTAATGTACATTGCACATGTTTTCTCTTTTGTTGTTTGTGTTTTAATGTTAAGTTCAAATGGCTCTTGCTGATATAAGTGAACAAAGATCTCAACCTGTTTTCTTTTAGGTGTTCATTGTGTTGCATGTTACATTTAGATGTTTGATCAACTTCAAATTTGATTGACAGTAGGAAATACAAGAAGTGTTTCAACTGCATACGATTATTTCCTTGTCCTGATATCATTTTTTAAGAAGACTATTCTTCGCTCCCACTAAGTTGATTACCACTATTCCCACCCCCAGAAAAGAGTTTATCATAAGTATAAATGTTCATTCATGTCAGCCCTAATTCTAGTGTCACACAGTCTTCATCGCTGTAACTTTGTTCAGCATTGCAATCAGAAAGTCTGAGCCCATCGTTTAGCTTATGCGTTTAATGAATTTCAATCAACTTTGTGATTCCCATTCACCTCAATTAGAACTCCCAATCTCAAAGAATATGATTTCACTCTTTTCTAATTCAGGTTGGTGCTCCTGCTATAATCCCTACCATTGTAAGTGAATCATTATTTAGCTAACTCCTCAAAACAGAAGCCCTAGAAACAGCTCATACTACCTACTTCTCTTGTTTTACCATAAACAAAAGTCACCTGTCCTTATTGCCTTCACCCTACACACACACACACACACACACACACTCTTCTCCCATGAATACTGGCCTCTGTTTTTAATCTCTACCAACACTGTCCTTGAATAGAGCCCATCGTCATCTCTCCCCTTATGGTTTGAACTATCAGCCCTTTCCTACTATGTGTCAATGCTTCATCTTCCACACTGCCAGAAAACCCTTATACTCATATGTTATTATACCATTTTCCTCCTCAAAACCTCATTCACCATTATCTCGACTAGGATTCTATGGTTGTGACAAAGACACTGTGATCAAGGCAACTTATAAAAACAAGAGTTGTTTAATTGGGCGTCAAGTTCCAGAGGGCTAGAGTCTGTGCTGTTGGAGTGAGGACATGGAGACAGGTGGCTGGGGCAGCCGCTGAGAGCTCACATCCTGAGCCACAAGCACAGGAAGAGAGTACACTGGGAATTAGCAGGAGTCTTTTGAAACCTCAACGCCCTCCCCCAGTAAAACGTCTCTTCTGACAAGACTACACTTCTGTCTGAGTTAGGGTTTTACTGCTGCAAACAGATACCATGACCAAGGCACCTCTTAAAGAATCAACATTTAATTGGAGTTGGCTTATATGTTCAGAGTTTCAGCCCATTGTCATCAAGGTGGGAGCATGGCAGTGTCTAGGCAGGCATGGTGCAGGAGAAGCTGAGAGTTCTACATCTTCATCTGAAGGCCACTAGGAGAAGACTGGGTTCCACACAGCTAGGATGGGGGTATTAAAGCCCATGCCCAATGTGACATACCTAATCCATCAAGGCCATACCCAACAGGTCAAACATTAATAGTGCCACTCCCTGGGTCAAGCATATACAAATCATCACAACTTCCTAATCCTTTCCAAACAGTTCCACTAACCTGGGACCAAGTATTCAAACAAATGAGGCTATAGGACCATTCTCATTCAAACCTTCATACCTATGAAACAATCTCTGGACTCCCTCCAAGATACTGTCACTGACTTGTTAGCCAGCATTATGTCTCATCAATGCACCTCTATTGTTGCATCTTAGTCTAGACATACAGAATATGTACAAATTATTGAACATGCCTGTGTTTTTCACACTTTCATGATTTTGAATGATGTTACCGCTTCTTCCAATTGGCATCTTTGAAGCATCACTTAGAATCTATACCCTCAGAAAGCACTTTCCATATCCCAGACACACTTAAGGTCCTTCTCCAATATTCAAATTATACTATATCTGTATCTTCAATAAAGCAATTCTTTCATTACACTGCCTTATAGACTTTTATTATAAAATTATTTCTGGAGTTAGAATATATATTCTACTATTTTTTTGTATTCCAGTGCTAAGGTAATGTTTGGTCTCAAAAAATATTCAAAATCTACAGTCCCACTGTTTAGTGCTATTCCACATACTGCATTACAATATGGAATTTCCCTCGCAATTAGTAGCTCAACAATGTCCTCAATTTAACTATTACATCTGAAGAACCTCATGGACAGAACAACCCTGTCCCTATCCACTGTGACCTGAAACTGTGTGAAGAAAGGCTCTGGTGATTAGAAAAGGACAGGATGAGTAGTAGGGTGGCATGGTTTTGGAGTCAGTCATACTCAGATTGGGAATGCACCTCAGATTGTACTACAGAGCAATGTTAGATGGTTTAGTGAATTAACCCTGTTGGGTAAAATTTAGTATCAGCCTGGGTAGGTAGTGAGGCATAATCAAATGTCAGCCGGGCCCAACATATAAGATTGCACTTATGAAAGCCAGAAAGGGTCATGAGGCCAAAATAAAGGATCCAGAGAGAAAACAAATACTCAAGTCTTAGGAGAAAAACTGAGTGTTACAGGAGAAATTTTATAGCCACAGAGGAAAGCACAAGGCAGTAGATGAGAAGACTTAGAGACTCTTTCTTGCACGCACTTCAGATACAGCTTTATCAAAACAGCTTATAGTCAAACAGCCCAAATAGCCACTATAAAAATACAACTGTCCCAGCAATCATGTTCAATCCCATACATGCAATATTTACTTTGTACCTGTTTGATCACTGGCTACAGAAGCCTGAAGTCCAATGTATGGGAATGGAGGTGGGTTCAGAGATACAGACACATATATTGAACAACAAAAACAGCATACCACACAAGGGGCTGGGGAGATGTGTCTGTGTAAATGCACAAATGGCATACAGATCACACATGAGGACACGAATCCAATTCCTAGCACCATGTTTACCTGTATTATATATACAGTAGCATGTGCCTTAAATCCCATCCCTGGATGAATGGAGATGGGCGTGTCCCAGGAGGGTTTACTGGCCCAACATTTTAGTCAAAATGGTGAGTTCCAGGCTCAGTGAGAGACTCTATCTCAGAAAGTAAGGTGGGCAATGGTAGCAGAAGACAGCCTGACCTCTACATGAACATGCTCAGGTGAACACACCCATATACAAGTGCACACACATATATATACACACACTGTACACAGACACTATACACAGACACTCATACACAAAAATACAAAATAAAACCTCAGAAAAAGCAAACAAACAGACAACAGCATACAATGTTACTGAACATCAAGTTAGTACAGAGTAAACTGGGCATTAAAGACATGTTGGCACAAGAGGACTTCAGAAGTTTTTCAGCAGAGGTGACATTTGCACAAGTCTTTGAAGGGTAACAGAGCATTCCTCTTTTCTGTGTAGAAGAGAGGACCCACATTATGGTGTGCTTTTCCCCGGTGCAGAACACAAGGAGTCCTTACTTCATTGTCTGACAATAGATGATGAACACTTGTTATTTTCCGTATTTCAACAACTGGGAGGAAAATCCTCTGGGAGAATCGCTGTAAATCCAGGCAGTTCACCCCTTGAAAGGTTTGTCAGGGAGCAAAAGAAATGGCCCTCCTTTGAATTCACATGTTATAAAAACCCTGCAGGGCAGCACGTGAGTGGGGAAGGCAGCCTCATTGGCGGAGCTGCATGCAGGAAGCAGATGGTCTTCTGCATTCTGAGAGATTGTTGATCACTCTTGAGATTTTGTTGAAAGGTTGTTCAATCATTTCTGAGCTACAACCCTCAATACTTAGTGGCGAGCCCCATCTGAGGTCCTGGTAGTGGGCTTTTTTGTCTAGACCACAGGAATTCTATCCTCAGTCTCCAACACGAGGGTGTTTGAAATTGAGAAGGTAGCTTCATGCTGACAGCACAGCTACCAGCCAGATGCTTCAAAGCAGGAGGATCCAACTGAATGACTTCAGAAGGAAGAGCGTATTAACTCGTCATACTGCCTAGCAGATGGCAGGTTTGCACTTGCGGAACATTTGCTGCCAGGATGAAGTCATGTCTTTTGCAGTTAGTGCCTCGTTATTTTTAATGGATGTTGATGTAGTACACCTTACAAAGACCTGGGGATGTGCCTGGCCCAAATCCTTCAGAGGGGATGTTTTTGAAGATTTAAAGGAAGTGGAAATGATGCTTTCTGCCCATCTCTGTTAACCGCTAGTAGAAGCTAAGAGGCTTTTGACAGTCTTCTGTTACTCACACTTCCTGTCTAGTTAGTGAATGTCAAAAGATGGGCACAGCAAGCTCACCCCTTGCCCTGCAGATCAGGGACCTCTGCTGCCCAGAGATTCAGTCTCTGTTTTGGTATTTTCTGTGCCACAGAAAACACCCAAAGCACTAAAGCAAAAGAATTCATTATGATGAACATCTGTTCCCATTCTCATAACAACAATACAGAGACAGGACAATTTACTGAACAGAATTTTAATTCTCACAATTCCAGCTTGGAAGGCCAAGATTGTGGTTGACAGCAGGATTGCTGTCTGTCCACAGCCTTACTTATTGCTACACCACCCAGAGGAGACAAGTTCAGTGACTTCACATGGCAGAGGGGTCAAAAGAGGCAAAAGACAGGACTGAATTCACCCGCTTAAGGCCATTCATAAAAGTCTAATCCTTCTGTGAGGCAGAGCCTTGAAGACCCAATTGCTTTTTAATGGCCATTCCTCCTGATGATGCTTTGCTGGAGGATAAAGTTTAATGTGAAGTTTGGCGAGTCACACACATTCAGTCCAAGGTACAGCCAAGCAAGTCCTGTCTGTCTGTCTGCAACTCTTGGGGAACAGACTGACCAGACAGATAGCTTATTTTCCATCCTAAGACTTTTTCCACAGTATGTGCCATGCTATATGATATATATAATGAGATATAACCCATGAATAATAGAAATATACCCCTCCCCCATTCTGTATCCTTTTCTTCTGTGCACTGGTCCTGTCCCCTTAAATCAGCCAGAGAGCTTTCCAAACACCAATATCTAGGCTTGGGAGATGGCTACTGGTTAAGAGAGATTACTACTCTTCCAGAGGAACCAAGTTCCATTCTCAATACTCTGGTGCACTACTACTCACAACTGCCTGTAACTCCAGCTCCAGGGGACCCAACACCTTCTTCACCACAGTCACCTGTGTATAGGTATGTTCACACACAAATGTAAATAAGAAGAAATTGTTTAAAACTCCAATGCCAGCCAGGGCTGGGAGGATAGCTCATTTGGTAAACACAGAGGCAGGACTATGCTCAGGGCTTGCTGAGCACCAAGACTAGCCTAATAAGTGTGCCTCGGGCTTTGCTTTCTTGTATCAAAACATGGTAGACAACTCCTAAGGAACACGACGTGAGCTTGCTTCCAGCCTTCGCACACGTGCACATACTTGCATGCATACTTAAGTGGAAACTTAAGTGTTCTTTGGAGAGTCAACTGTGTTGCATGGTGTTTTGCTAGGACAAACACATGAAAGAGTTTTCCTGAAGTGGACATGGATGAAAGACTAAGGCAGACTTGTGAAGGAATGTTTCACCGAAGCAGACACAGGAGAAAGGATGTTCTGCTAAAGCAAACATGATGAAAGATTCTTTGCTAACGATAAGCATGTATTGGTCCACCTTACATTGTGTAGTTGAGTGGCATTTGTTGCGACTCCTTAGACTGGAGCTGATTGGATGCACATGCTAAGGTAAGACCCATGCTCAGGCAAAACATGTGCTGAGGATAGGCACGTGGAGAGAGGGCACGTGATGTTTGGAGGGGATACATAGGACTTGACAGAGTGACGGAGAGGGAGCTTGGCTTGCTAGTACAACTAGCTGTGCAATGTTGTGGGTCTCGTGTCTTTGCTGATCTTCACTTCCCTGAGAAAGGCACAGCACAGAACTCCTGATGCTCCTGCTGGTCCCTCCTGCTGATTCCATCTGAGGCTGAGGCCCGACTATTTCTGCTAGGTCGTGTCATCGCTGTTGCTAACCTGACTCTTCTACCAAACTGGACTGCCGGTGTATCCATGAAGTGTTTTTGAGTAGATCGAACTGCCATGGACTGCTGACCTGTAAGCTGAATTGCCACTTTCCAGATAACACAGATAGGAACTGCTCCAAAGAACCTTTCTAAGCAGGTCCACATCCCCTTATCCTTTCTTTTCCACTTCCTCTGGTGGGTGGTGAGCTACAAGGGAGGTTAAGGCATTTAAAAATAACGTTTAAAAAATTAAAATTACACATATCCATAAACACATGTGGTGTGTGTGTGTGTGTGTGTGTGTGTGTGTATGTCACAGAAAGTATTGTAATCAAAATGAGAGCACTCATTTTAATCAGGGTTAAATTTTTTAAAGTACAGAATTGAAGAATACACCCCAGAGGTTTAAATTTATTTGGTCTGGAGCCTGGGAAAGTCTCCTTTTTTTTTTAAAGCTCCCCAGAGGAATTGTTGTTGGAGCTAATGTTAAGAAATATTGTCCTGGAATTTCACAGTTCCATATAAAGCATGCATGCTTGTATCCAGCCTTGTGCCAGAATTTATATCAGTTGCTGATAATATGAATGAAAGCAAAATACTGTTCCTAATTACTGCTTACATTGCCCAGGCACTTGCCATGTGATTAGTAGGGCAGAATGGCTCACCAGGAGTAAGCCATAGCAGAGCCTGACCTAAAACACCCAGGCTCCCGCTGTTGGCGAGGGGCGTGCATATGTCACCCTGGCTCCTCAATTACTACGCCTGTTTTGAGTTATCATGTGGAGGCCCCTGAGACAGCTACAGCTGGCTCTGGACTGGAATGGAACATGGATGTGATTATCTAAGTAAGTTGGGCTGTGGCAGTTTATTTTTTCTGAATTACCTGGGTAATTACCTCCAGTCTAATAAGATGGAATGAAACCAAAGCCACATTCTGATGGTTCTATTGCCCCCTCAACAATGAATTCTTATTTTGAGATTCTGGTTTGGAGACATGAGCAGCTATCTTCCCATTTCCCAAAGAGAGCCCTCCTAATCACTTGGGAAATGATAACATTCTATAATTGTCTAGCTCCTGCGGCTGCTGACAGCTCCTCTGGGTCTAGGAACATAGCTGTCCTTGACTTTCAACCTGTTCCCTGGGCCTCCAAAAGTGCCCAGTTCAGTTAATAGTGTAACAAAGGGAGAGAAATCTGAGAGTTGGGCTTTCTTTTTTTTTTTTTTTGTACTTTC
Source organism: Mus minutoides (assembly GCA_902729485.2). NCBI lineage: Eukaryota > Metazoa > Chordata > Mammalia > Rodentia > Muridae > Mus > Mus minutoides. Next base: position 1,319,637 of record LR749660.1, read on the forward strand.
TTGTGTTCTTATGCTAAGTAATCAAACATTTTTACTCTTCCTCCTGGGATCTTGCTCCAGATTAGGTCCTATCCATACAATAGAGCATCTTGTCCACGTGACACATAGCATCACATCAAAGCTCAGGCCAAAACAGGTAACCTAAGCCAAAGGAAGAGAAACCCCAGCTCTGATGCTATCAGGGTTTGCTTTGTTGACATCACTAAAGGCCTCAGTGAGGTGGATCCCTCCCTCCTTCCCTCCCTCCCTCGCTCCCTCCCTCCCTCCCTCCGCCCTTCAGTCTCTCCGTCCCTCCCTCCCTCCCTCCCTCCCTCCCTCCCTCCCTCCCTCCCTGTGTGTGTGTGTGTGTGTGTGTGTGTGTGTGTGTGTGTGTCCTCTTTCTGAGGAGAACTACTATAGTGAGGCTTGAGTCACCTCTCTGGGGCCTTGCTTCATTAACCTCTTGTTCATCTTCATCTCCCAACTATTGCTGTCCACCAGCTCTTTCCATTCTGCACACAGACAGAATATGATCTTTTACACCCTTGGAAGTAGGAAGCAAAGGAGCAAATAAAATTAGATGGCTAAGGTTAGCAGAAGGGAGGTACTTGGAGACAGGAAGAAAATGGAAGCAGATTAAAGATGCCTAGAACAACACAGTAACCTGTTACAAGACTGAAGTAAATTGTATGTAAAAATACTTAGGGAAATTATGTACTGGTTATCACTATTAATAATGCCCCCAAACGAAAACTGACCAATTTTTTTTAGAATACTAGTTTAAAGGTGGTAGAAGGTCTTTTGAAAATTTTGAAATGTCTTAACAGTTAAAAAAACAAAATAAAAAATCCCTTTCATAGTTGACAGGAAAGTCTCTCTCTCTCTCTCTCTCTCTCTCTGTGTGTGTGTGTGTATGTCTGTGTGTATGTATCTGTATGTGTGTGTCTGTGTGTATTCATTCTAGAAAGAGTGTGCTAACCTCCAACTGTCAGGGACAAACTCCCTTAATCTTTGCTCTTCCAATCATTCGGTTATTGCTTTACACAGACCAGGATCAATGCCATAACCACATTGCTTTCAACAGGAAAGCGATTTATGTAGAGGAATACCACTTCCCTCTAAGGCTATCAGACAGGAGTTGTGCAATCCTTCTGATCATTTTCGACTAAGCACGAGTAACATATATCTATAACTTGCTGTTGGAGAAGTTGACAATTGCAGGGGCTTTTTCATGTGACCAGACAAAAATGAAGAGATTTCTTTGTAAATACCACAGACAAAGCAGGCATTTGAAGACAAGTAACAAGCTGTGGGTTAAAGGATTAATGAATAATGTGGAAGTGAAGGTAGAACAATTTTATTACTTCTTTAAGAAGTTGCAAGCTAAACACAGAAGTGGACACTCAAAGTCAGCTATTGGATGGAACATAGGGTTCCCATTGGAGGAGCTAGAGAAAGTTCCCAAGGAGCTGAAGGTGTTTCCAACCCTATAGGTTGAACAACAATATGAACTAACCAGTACCCCCAGAGCTCGTGTCTCTAGCTGCATATGTAGCAGAAGATGGCCTAGTCAGCCATCATTGGGAAGAGAGGCCCCTTGGTCTTTCAAACTTTATATGCCCCAGTACAGGGGAACGCCCGGGCCAAGAAGTGGGAGTGGGTGGGTAGGGGAGCAGGGTAGGGGGGGAGGGGAAGGGTATAGGGGACTTTCGGGATAGCATTTGAAATGTAAATGAAGAAAATATCTAATAAAAAAAAGAAAAAGAAGAAGAAAAAGAATGTAAAAAAAAGAAGTTACAAGCTGGTAAAACCACTCTGAAAATCAGTTTGGCAGTTCCTCAGAAAATTAAACATAGTGCTACCTGAGGACCCAGCAATACCACTCCTGGGCATATACCCAGAAGACGTTCCAACTTGTAATAAGGACACATGTTCCACTGTGTTCATAGAAGCCTTATTTATAATAGCCAGAAGCTGGAAGAACCCAGATGTCCCTCAACAGAGGAATGGATACAGAAAATCCACACTTTGTCTCTATAACTCTTTCCATGGGTATTTTGTTCCCCATTCTAAGAAGGATCGAAGTATCCACACTTTGGTCTTCCTTCTTCTTGAGTTTCATGTGGTTTGTGAATTGTAACTTGGGTATTCTGAGCTTCTGGGCTAATATCCATTTATCAGTGAGAGCATATACACAACTGCCTCTGTTACTGTCCTTGCTGCCCATCAGACCCTCTGCATGGGAGAGCAAGAAAAGGAGCCTTGTGTTTCTCCCTTCATCTGCATGGAATTCACAGTTCTTTTTGAATAATACTAAAGTGAGCTTGATAGTCATGACTTTATATCTGATTCTATTTTGATATATAGTAACCCATAAGGATTCAATTGAAGAGGTAAATATTTGCTTAAATCACAGTGGTTTGACTTGTTAGAAATGAGAGGAAATTTGAATATCACACACCAAGGAAGCCAATGCTGATACCTAATCACATTGTGACCTTGGGTAGGTAAGGCTCTTAACTTATCTAGGGAGTTAAGAGATTTACACTGCATTGTGCATTGAGTAGCAATAGCAAATTCATTTTACAGGTTATTGTGATACATGATGTTATTGTATTTTTGGGTCTATATCATAAACTCAATGATAACCATCACTAAATATATCATCTGAATTTGTTACTGCATGTATACACTTAATCAGATGTTTGGTATCATTGTGGAGACACAGAATTAATGAAAGATCACATTTATATTAATTTTGACCTATAAACTAAGATCAACGAATGGATGCTTCTGATTAATCCATGGGTTGTTTAAAGCAAATTATCAGGAAGTACCACAATCCAATCATCTTTATGTGAAATTAGTAAGAAAGAAAATCCAATCTTCATACACACACACACACACACACACACACACACACACACACAGGGGGAGGGAGGGAGGGAGGGAGGGAGAGAGGGAGAGAGGGAGAGAGGGAGAGAGGGAGAGAGATTGAGCCTCCTAAAACATTTTAAATGAGGATCTTAAAAGATGATCAAATAGGTAAAATGTTGGCTACATAAACACAGGCCATGACTTTTGATCCTTAGAGCTCATTTAAGCATCTTAGCGAGGCAGTGTGTGTGATTCAGGAGGGTATGGCAGACAGGCACATCTGAAGCTCATCTGTCAGCCAACCTTGCTGAATTCAAGAACTTCATGGTTAGTGAGAGACCTTGTCTCAAAAGAGTGAAAATGGAGAAGGATAAAAGAGCACATTGAACTCGGGCATATGTGTGAGCATGCATGTGTGTGCACACCTATACACATATACACAAACCACACACATTTTTAATATGTCACAAATATTCTAATTAAGACTACAAATTTAAGCCGGGCGTGGTGGTGCACACCTTTAATCCCAGCACTCGGGAGGCAGAGGCAGGCGGATTTCTGAGTTCGAGGCCAGCCTGGTCTACAAAGTGAGTACCAGGACAGACAGGGCTACACAGAGAAACCCTGTCTTGAAAAACTAAAAAAAAAAAAAAAGACTACAAATTTAGTTTGCACACACACAAAAAAAACACCACCCTCTTTTCCAAATTTAATTGCAAAGCAGCTACTTCAGGAAGTGTATAAGGAATGGTATTTTGTTGATTTTATTGAACTTTAAGGTATGGTGCCATTTACTGCCCGCTCTTCCTGTTTGGAGGAGGGGGTGAGAAAATGAGAAATGCAGAGTGGAATGGCTTGTTCAGCTTTCCCATTCTTTAATAAGGCATTGACCCATGTCAAAGAAACGTAATATACATGCACATGCAAACAAGGACTCCCATTTACCTCATTTTTAAATTTAAATTATAGCATCCGGCCATTCATCTTTGTCACAACCCACCAAACAGTTTTGTAAGAACGTGTTTCACAAACAAGCACTCCTTTCAGCAGAGCCAGGAAGGTTAAGGTTGAGATCCTGTGTGATAGAAACCCTTTTTGTAATTCTCCCCCAAACATCTGTTCAGTCGCTCAGCATAAACATCTGTCACCCATTTCTGGGCTCAGCCCAGACAAAGCTATGTTTTTCTAACAAACTCCATCCCAAATTGTTACCAAGCGACTGCGATGCAGACTAATCATGCACAAGGACCGGGAAGATGCCGTATTGCATCAAATCCATCTTCTATGAATGAAACCTCTACCCTGCAGCTTTAGCAAAAACTCGGTGGTGCAGAGGAAGGCAAATTCCTAACGCTTTCCTGCCTTGAATTGTGATGTTGAACATTTGCAATTTTGTTTAACCCTTCAGTGTTAAACTGATGTATGTATCTTTAACTTTACCCCATGATTTATCCTTTACAACCCCCCCACCCCACCTTACCCCTATGGGGTTACATGAAATATTTTAAAACATTTGGCTCTGTTATTTTTGTGTGTGTCTGTGAAATAGACATAGAATTTAGTTCTTTTGAAAAACCAACTCAGCAATTCAAAATGCGGAGGTCTGAACTGTTATCTTGGAAATGCCACATATAAATTAGAGACAATAGATGATTTAGTTACTTATTCTGAGCACTTATCTTTTTTAATAAAAATGATTGATGTACATACAGAACATGGGAAAGAGAAATGCTATACTTGAAGGACCTGGCACAGTGCTTGATAAACTGTATACAGCTTAGCTACAGGTAACTCTTGCTGTCACCATGACCATCACTGTCAATGAACACAAGAATGGTGTTATCTTGCTTTCTCTCTCTCTCTCTCTCTCTCTCTCTCTCTCTCTCTCTCTCTCTCTCTCTCTGTGTGTGTGTGTGTGTGTGTGTGTGTATCTTTTCATTATTCTTTTTTAAACCAATATCAATTGAGAGCCAATTGGAGACGTAAATGGTTGGCAGTGATCAGCATGATTCCTAGTCCCTTAGGAACTCTCCTTAGCAAAGCAGATAGATACAGCAGACTGCTTTAAATCAAACTGCAGCACTACTAACTTATAATATCCCCCATAGATTATTTGGAAACGTTTTAAAACCAGATCCCAAGTTTTCTTATTGCCAGTTTTTAAGTGGGGGGCTCATCTTACACACCAAGCTAGGAATTCAATCCCCAAGGCAGACCTTTCATTTCAACGAGAACCTAACAGTTATAATTTAAGTCACAGGTATAATGTCAATAGTACAATGGAGAGGCAGAGGGTTCACCGCCATTTCCAGGCATGTTTGAAAACATAATAATGAAGACGACCCCAAAATGGAACCAGATGGGATGAGTAAATTATTCTGATCTCTTTATTCCTTCCTAAATACTGTATAAAACTATCTGAGAATGCTACCGTGACTCATTAGAGCCTATTTGTTTTATAAGAGGACTAGATATTCATGATAGTATGTAATATATAGATATATTATTGGGGAGCATAATGCCAAGGACACCATTTTCCATTAGACTTAATGTAGGGAAAGAGGCCCTTTGAGAAATCCATTCTGGTCAGTGTGGTGGGTCCCTTCATTGTTTGGAGAAACATCAGATAGAATCTCCGCTCTTATTGCTCTATGAGTTCCTGTCCGGAGGCAGATACACCATGTTGGGGAGACAGTGTGTCCCAATAACATGTAATGTTTTTGTTGAAACCACAAGAAGACTCTTGAGTCAATAGAGGGGAGAGAAGGTGAGCCCAGGATTTTCAGAAAGGGGGAGTTGAGTATGTGCTGTAAGAGGGGGCAGAAAAGAAGAATGAAAGGTGTGGAAGGACGGAAACCAGGAGCAACCAGCCAGGAGCAGCTTCCTCTGGGCAGATCATACATTGTTGACTCGAACACTTTCCTAGGAACAGGGGAGATCCCAGACCCATTCTGGAGATCCCTAAAGATGCTCTCTGACACCATGGTGGTGTCTTTATGAATTTTCATGATTTATCTTTTTTTTTTATTCGATATTTTCTTATAAATTGCATTCTCATGATTCTCATCCAATGAGTTGCTATTACCTTCCTTCAGTGGATTGAAAAGTGGAGTTCACCAGCTTTGTGTCTTTGAATATACCACTTAACCTCTCTGCACATTCCTGGTCCCTAAAAGAACAACACCCACATTTTAACTATCAGCATTCATTCACATGACCTAGTAGTCATAGGTGTGCATCTATATTAAGTCCTTACTATCCATGACTGGACTATTCGCTAAGGATAGAGATGAGCGTCTTGCTTATCTTTGCACCTCCTATACTTAAAGCATACAGACCGTTCCATGTCTGACATGACAACTGTGAGGAATGGGAATAATATTTCCCGCCTTCTTCATTGACATTTGTGTGTGGAAAGGCATGTGCAGCTATGGTTCCGTAAGAACAACCCCCAGAGACACTGCTTCATGTTCGCTCTGAGAACATCACCAATGGTCTTTCCAGGAGAATGGAAAGTTGGATATTGCATGAAATGTTCTGCCAGAAGCATACACAGACTAAAACCCAACCTAAAAATCTGGCTCCCTCTAGACTTAAACATCTCAGAAGGAATGACTGCTGCTCTGCATTTTACAGGTTTTCCTAGGGGTGCTTTCTGAGTTGAAATATTTCTAGTCATAGTGAAGCCCCGAGCCACCCTCAAATGCATGAGATGCTCTGAAAACCTAGGGATGCTAAAGTTTGCCTCCTCCATTTCTTTCAGCCTTTCTTTAATAAATTCTCTTCCACTTATTCTTTAAAAGTATCTGTATTTACATCTGTAGAGTCTATTGTTAAGGTTAATAAAAGTAATTGATAGGGCCAGCAAGTTGGCTCAACTGGTAAAGGTACTTGCCACTTAAGCCTGATGACCAGAGTTCAATCCTCAAGTCATGTAACTGTAGCCAGACTTTTGGTTGGCTACTTTATGGGTTCTTTTTCTAAGACCCTTCTCCACTCTAATCCATTCCAACCCCCAAGACTGGATAGAAAATGTTAGAGGGGAAAGGGGGTGTCAATTATTAAACTACTTCCTGCTGATTAGGGGCATTGAGTTTCTTGGGACAATGTTGATCTTCATAGTCAAAATATCTCCAACAAGCAAGCAGCAGCAGCAGGAAGAGAAGGAAGAGGAGGAGGAGGAGGAGGAGGAGGAGGAGGAGGAGGGGGAAGAAGAGGAGGAGGAGGAGGAGCCACCACAGTTCTCAAGGCTCTAACATTTCCGTACCCTTTCAAGAGTCCCCAGACTTTCAAATGCTAAACACTTGTAGGAACTACTGCAGTTGACAAATCATACCCCTGCCAAAGCATGAGGGAAACCAGAGTCTGCTGCTGTGGACAACTGCTCCATATCACACACCTTGGATTAAAACAAAAACATGTTCCTATAACATTTCTGTGCTTTTAAAAAAACCACAATTCTCACTACATATAATAGATAGAAGAAGATAAGCAGCTCCACAAACTTGTCCTTTAACCTGTGCATGGGTGCTATGGCATGCATGCACACACACAGACACACATGCTGCTGCTGCTGCTGCTGCTACTATTACTACTACTACTACTACTACTACTACTACTACTACTACTACTATACTACTATTACTATTACTACTACATGTAATAAAATGGAGAGAGAGGTCTGAATCCCCCAAGATGAGGACATAGGAGAGCTCAGAGTAAATAATAGAAAGAGGAAAGTCCCATTTGCTGGGATCTCTTCTCACTCTGTTATACTGGCCTCTTCTGCAGGCATGCTGACTTTGTGACACTACAATCAATATACCACAAGGGAAATTTGCACTGTTGCGCCTTCTGTCACTAACATACATGATGATGCAAGCAATAATGTCGCCTATTTATGGAGCACTTGTGCTGGGACCCTTATATATAACTTTGCTGAATATGCATGTTATTCATTTACTCTCCTCAGCCCAAGATAGCATTTGCATCTAGTTGGTAGAGAAAAATAGGGCACAGGGAGGTCAAACAGGAATAAGCAAGACCAGCAGGAATTTCCATCCATCTGCCCTGAAAAAAAGATCTCACTGACACAAGGAAATGCATGGTTCCACATATCTACCCCAGCCCCTATGATTTTTGCACATAATCAAAGACTTGCACACGTGTGTGTGTGTGTGTGTGTGTGTGTGTGTGTGTGTGTACACCCAGGTTAGTAGAACATAATCATTAATGTACCCTGCACATAACTAGTGATTTTGCTTTTCTTTCCACATAACTACTGTGAATGGAAACAATTTCAATTACAAATGTGCAGTTTGTTTCTTATTATGTATGACTTCACTAAATAACATAAACTCTATATGTATGGCTAAAGACTGCTCCTTGCAGTGTCCGCAATACCTAGCACTGTACATACCTGGCACATTCTAAACCTACAGTAAATGTACATGGAACAAATTGAGATTAAAAATTAAGGAATCAAAATGTTAATGGAAACATTAATCCAACTGTCATTTTGATTCTTTCCTATGAGGAATATTCTTGATTCAGCATGAGCTTTACCTTCTTAAGTTTCTAGGTGCAGAATCCAATACTGTGGGCCTCAGTGCCATATCACATCCCCTCCAGAATTGCTTCTTTCCGCAGGAATGAAACTTTATTAGTTGAGATACTGCTCTCATTTCTCCTCCCCCAAATATTGGCACCTACTTTTATTTTAACTTCTGGGTTTTAACGACCTCATGGAGGTGAAGCCATTTAACATTTGTTTTTCTATCTCTGCATCCATTCACTTAACACGGTGTCATCCAAGTTCATTCAAGTTCATTCATGTAGAACATGGCAGGATTGCCACCTTTTGGAAGACTGAAAAGCATTGCACTGCATGTATACAGCACATGCTGTTTATCTGCTTGTATATCGATGGGTGTTTAGGGGTGTTTCCACTTCCAGAATATTATGAATAATCTGTCTCTTCCACATCCTAATTTCAATCCTGTTAAATTTAATACCCAGAAACGAGGTTTTGATTTAGTTTTTGTGTTTTGGTTTTTTGATTTTTTTTTTCATTTGTTTGTTTTGTTTAAGGAAGCATCTCTATTTTCCAGAGTGGTTGCACTGTTTTCTGCCCTCACAAATAGTATGCAGGGAAACAAATATTTTGAAAAATTAAATGATATACACATATATAATGTTTTTGGACTTTTTCAAAACAGCACATCAAAACTCACGGTTCAGGATGATTCAGTCTCAGACCAGTGTCATGCTGAGGAGTCTTTCCAGAAGGAAATTACAAAACCAGGAGCACCCTGGGATTGCTCCAGAAGTACACTGCTCCCCTGGGAGCCGCGGTTTGGGGACTCTCTCCCTCAACGCTGCTAAACTGCTGCATAAATGCTGTTATTTCAACACTAGGATATGGTGCTGTTATTTGAAAATGATGAGTACAGAAGTTTAAAAGTCAACAATTATAGAAACATGGAAAATAGTACAATATAAACTTAAAATAGTGTGAACAACAAGGCTTAGAGCATTTATTTGTGTTTTCACTTTCAAAACTGGTAATGGCGTGTATTACTGCCATCCAGAATGGGGCCCACTTCAGCAATGGGATCTCCAGCCAGACACCCTAGAGCTTTGGAGAAAGAGAGAATTTTTTAGTTCCAGGTATATTAGTCAATGTTCTCCAGAGTAACAGAATGTATAGATGAGTCTCTCTCTGTCTCTTTCCATCTCTCACTGTCTCTCTGTATCTATCTATCTATCTATCTATCTATCTATCTATCTATCTATCTATCTATCTATCTATCTATATGAAATTTATTAGAATGACTTATAGGCTATGGTCCAGCTAATTCAACAGTGACTTCCTATAAATGGAAGGTCCAGGAATCCAGTAGCTGTTCAGTCCAAGAGGCTGGATGTCTCAGCTGCTCTTCAGTATACACCAGAATGCTGAAGAAGTAGAGTATAATTCTAGTGAAGGAATGGATTTTCTAGAGAGGGTGAGAGCAGGCAGGTAAAAGACTTCCTTCTGAATGCCCAGAGTAATCATTGTAAATATTTTCTCTATTGTTCAAGAAATGTGTGCTTTATTTTATTTAAATCCATACATAACTGTATTACATGCCCATTTATTTACTTTTCTCTTATATGACTCATCTATTAAAACAAAAAGCAAAGCTTCTAAAAAATTCCAAGTGTATGTGTTTGTGCATGTGTGTGGTATATATGTACGTGTGTGTGTGTGTGTGTGTGTGTGTGTGTGAGCACATGTGTGCATACATGTGAAAAGGAGGATGACTGTGTCCTCTTCTGTCACCTTGCCTTATTCCCCGAGACAGGGTCTTTTGCTAAATGTGGAACTAGAAGAGCAGCCAGTATACTGCAGCAATTCTCCTGTCTCTATCCCCCTCAACTCCGGGGTTATGCCTGTGCACACAGCCATAACTGTTTACAGTACCCCACTATTTACTTGGTGCCTAGATATTCTCAGATTCTCAGGCTTGGTAATGGAGCCCTCTTTCTGACATATTTTCCCAACTCCTCTTCCTTCTATTATTCTATTATGTGTGATTCCCAGCATAAAACAGAGGCCCAATAAACAAGTATTGATCACTGATGTCTTCTAAATGTCCTGTGTATTCCTTGTGCAATATGAAGTAAAAATAGTAAGTTATTTGAATATGCAGCAGAATGAAAGTGACCAATGGGGACAATGATATGGTAAGATCTGGTAAGCAGGAAAAGGAAGTGGAAAGTATTTTATATGTAATGATCCTGAACTTCCATCTCTGTTCTCTTTCATCACAGCCCCCTCAGACTGGCTTTCACATTTCAAAAGTGTTGCCATAGACCAACAATATCAACAATGTCACTTGCCTTCTGCACTACCAGTTGAAAAGATGTTGCTCTTAAGGTGGTTTGCTCATGTCTATCTCCAAAGAAAGAGCGTGGTGTCCAGTGGAGAAATACAAGGTCTCACCACATGATTATAAACAACCACAGGTTTGGCTGTTGTTTTCTGCTGAACTCTGTGGTGCTTGATTTTGTACTTAGTTCATTCAGAGATCCACTAAGCATGACTCTGTACGAGTGCCTTTTATTACATTTGGAAAGTTTTTAAGCACAATTTCTTCAAAAATGCTTTCTGCCAACTTTTCTGACTCACTAACAGTTGTATGTATGTTAGTATATTGTCTTTCCTGTTGCGAAATTTTTTGCTCTTTCTTCTCTATATTCTGCAAATCACTAACTTCTTTCATTAATTAATTATTCATTTTGCATCCAGGTTACATTCTTCTTCCTGGTCCTCCAACAACTCCCCATCCTTTCTCTCCTTCTCCTCTGAGAAGGAGGAGGACCCCCCCTGGGTATCACCCCACATTGGCATATCAAGTCACTGCAGGACTAGGTTCATCCTTTCTCGTGGAGGCCATACAAGGCAGCCCAGTTAGAGGAACAGGATCCACAGGCAGGCAAGAGATTCAGGGACAGCCCCTGCTCCAGTTGTTGGGGGACACCCCCATGAAGACCAAGCTGCGCTTCTGTTACATGTGTTTGGGATGAGTGAAGAGCTAGGTCCACCCCATACTTGTTCTTTGGTTGGTGGTTCAGTCTCTGGGAGCCCCCAAAGGTCCAGGTTAGTTGACTCTGTTGGTCTTCTTTTGGAGTCCCTATCCCCTTCAGGTTCCTCAATCTTTCCCCCAAGTCTTCTACGAGACTCCTGGAGTTCTATCTAATGTTTGGTTGTGGGTCTCTGCATTTGTTTCCACTGGCTGTTGGGTAGAGAGCTCTCAGAGGACAGTTATGCAAGGCTCCTGTCAGGGATTGCCTTTTGCCCATGGGATGGGTCTCAAGTTGGGCCAGTCATTAGTTGGTCATTCCCTCCACCTCTGCTCAATCTTTATCCCTGAACATCTTGGTGACAGGACACATTTTAGGTCAAAGGCTTTGTGGGTGAGTTGGTGTCCTTTTCCCTCCACTGGGAGTCCTGTCTGGCTACAGGAGGTAGACATTTCAGGATGATATTTCTAGTTCCATCCATTTGCCTGCAAAATTCATGATGTTCTTGTTTTTGATGGCCGAGTAGTATTCTTTTGTGTAAATAAACTACATTTTCTTTATCCATTCTTCAGTTGATTGAAATCTGGGTTGTTTCCAGTTTCTGGCTGTTATGAATGGAGCTCCTATGAACATTATGGAGCATGTGTCCTGTGGTATGGTGGAGCATCTTCTGGGTTTATGCCCAGGACTGGGATAGCTGGGTCTTGAAGTGGAACTATTTCCAATCTTCTGAGAAACGCCCAACTTGATTTCCAGAGTGCTTGTACAAGTTTGCACTCATACCAGCAAAAGAAGAGTATTGCCCTTGCTCCACATCCTGCCAACAAGGAGTTTTTGATCTTAGCCATTCTGACCAGTGTAAGATGGAGTATCAGAGACATTTGGATTTGCATTTTCCTGAAGACTAAGGATTTTGAACATTTCTTTAAGTGTTTCTCAGCCATTAGATATTTCTTTGTTGGGAATTCTCAGTTTGGCTTCTTAATTGGGTTATTTGGGTTGGTGGTGTCTAACATCTTGAATATATATATATATATATATATATATATATATATATATATATATAAATATATATATATATAGAGAGAGAGAGAGTATTAACCCTCTGTTGGATATAGGATTAGTGAAGATCTTTTCCCATTCTATAGACCTCAACATAAAACCAAATACACTAAATCTAATAAAAAAGAAAGTGGGAGATAGCTTTGAATGCACAGGAGACACCTTATTAAATAGAACACGCACAGCTCAGGTACTAAAATCAACAATTAATAAATGGGACCTCAGGAAACGGAAAAACTTCTGTAAAGCCAAGGGCACTGTCAACAGGACAAATCCATGATTTCTACTGAGCTCTTCTCAGGTTGACTAACCCTGCCTTGTGTCACCTATCAGCTACTATGCTGTATATCCAGGGAATGATTTATTTCATATATTGCATTTTCAGTTGTACATAAATCACATTTTTAAACTTTTGTATAAGTTGTTTATCTGCAAATTTTTATTCACTCTGATCAAAATTATTTATTCTCCAATGAGAGATCCCAACCTAAGTCTTACAATTTTGCAGGTAGGTATATTGCCCGAAAGTCTTTGAACAGAACTATCATAAGCTATTTTAATATAATTACTAGCTAATTCTAATATCTAGTTTATCTAAATGTTTGTCTCTGTGTGTTGCATTCCCTCTAACGTATGATTTACATGTTGTATTGTTCCCAGGCCATAACTCCACTACAAGTTAAGGAGCATCAGCACACAAAACTAGTTCTGGTCACATATTTATGTGGCTATCCTTTAAAGCAAAGCCAGGTAATTAATTATGCCTTCACAAGTTTAAAGTAAGCAATTGGCAAAAAGGCTATGGCAGAAAATTTCAGTAGTATATCAGTAATTTTTCTTACTTCAAAAGATATCATTTCACTAAATCCAGTAGATTTGAATCCCAAGTTTTCTTTTGCTCCTGGTGTAACTCTGAGCTTAATCATCCTGAGAAGCAGGTTCCTGGCAGAGGTGATAACAATGGTAGCAGTACCAACCATCTACTGTATTCCTCAGGGCACTGCTGTAAGCTTTATATGGAATAAATGATGCCATACAGATAACAACTTTATCTTGTAGTACTGTTATCATTTTCCCTTTAGATGACAAAATAACAAAACAAAAAGAAAGAAACAGAAATAAAGATAAGTGCTGAACTCACATTACTGAAGTGGCAGAGTCAAAATTTGAACAAACAAGGTACTCATTAACTGAAAATTGATATAATAACTTATTAATCTATGTAATAAATATTTTTAAAAATCTTTGCGTGCGAACATCAATTAGACAGATTCAAGTTTGAAATTTATATGAAAGACTGAAGGCTAATGTGTTCTTTCTAAGTTTAGTGTTCTTTTAAAAATATGCTGAGTTTCTAGGAAAGTCTCGTATCTTGCAAGTTCTTGAGGATGTACATGGCCACTCGAGTGGAGTACCAATCACCAGGAGGGTTTTAGCGAGTGTATTGTGATTTAGCTTTACAACCTGGAGATGTGAGTATGCTCATCGCCTGCCTGTCTGAGGGCAGCTGGGAATGAAGGGAGCAAATGGCACAGCAGTTGGGGACCGTCACTCGAATCAGTCCAGCTGCCTGGCAACTGTACAATTGAGACTATTTAACTGAAATGAGCAGTCTTAGTAAGAGACCAGGACTCAGTGGGAACATGAGAGGCATAAAACCAGAATTGGGATTCATTTGAAAAAAATAAATACAATACAAAAAAAATATCTTTACCACCATAATGATGTTTTGGGAAGACAGAAAGTCAACAACAAACTGGAGACAGACAGACAGACCCAGGGTGTTGTAATGACTAATGCTGGCTCGGGAGTTGGAGATTAGTATAGACCTGGCCTTGGTATAGTTCTTATTCCCTTTCAATCTTGGTTCTTTCGTAAAACCGTGTGTCTATTCTGGAGACTTGCAATGAGGAAATGAGATAATGTAAGAGAAGAGGCCAAAGGTATTACTCAATTGTGCAAAACTCTGCCCAGACCTGTCATACTATAAAAGCAAAAAAAGTAGGAGAAAATGGAATAAAACTAACTGAAAAACTGAATCACAGAGCAGCTGTCTAACTGAATATCATATAAGCATCTATAATTATGTCTCACACACAACTAATGTGGAAATGATATTATAAATTTATATGAATAGTATTAGATAAAATGCACATGGATATAATTTTTATAGAAAATTATTTATATAAAAAATTAACAGTGGTTGTTGTTTGTGTTGGAAGACCATAGATGGCTTTGGTTTTCCCCACATATACTAAGACCCAGAGGTACCTTTCCAGGTTTTCTGCAGTGAGAGTGTATTGCTTACGTGAAACATGGATGTGTGATTGGAGACAAGCCATCATGGATGTTTTAATGTGTAAGGCTTTTACCCCTGTCATCATGGGGTTCTAATTTGCTGGTCCTCAAATCTGCCACAGGTTAACTCCTGAGAAAATGGCAACAATCCAGTAGAAACCCAAAACGTGTACCTAGAAGAATGAGAGGAATTTGATTTCACTTACTGTGGGTGGATTTTTTTTTTCCTGCCTGGGTGTCTGCTGCTCTGAGAGGAAGTATGTGTCAATGGAAAAGAATTTAATTCTTTGCAGAGAAAATGATGGCCAGTGGACAAAAGGAGAAACAGGAGTGCATACTTCTCCAAGGTTCTTCACACACACAGGAGCTGGTCTTCCTAACTGGAGGAGTCAGTCACCTGCTCACTCACACAGACTCCAGGGACACAACGCGTCCATCGGAAGAGCAGGAACATGGGGCTTTCCTGAAGCTCTTGAGGTGCTGGTGTGCTTTGAGCTTTGGCTTGTAAAGCTGGTGTGTTTCATGGGGGAGCTGACACCTCTATGAGTCTCAGTTTCTCAATTGTAAAATTCTATCTGTCTGCTACTCCTGAGAGAAGGTCCACCTGAGAAAGGGATCATATTTTGTTCCACTTTGTACCCCACAAGGTCACATGTAAGCTCACTGTGCATTACATAAAATGACAATGCTGTTCCAAGTGTCATTTAAAGTACACAACCAATGTTGGCAGCTACATCTGTGAGCATGGTCCTCCAAGGTATGAATATATATGGTATATTTGTATGTATATATGCATAAATATATGTCATATTTATAGATGACATTTTATTTTTCAAACCTAAATCAAGTGTAGGGAAGTGTTAAGACAGGCTAAATCAAGGTGGTGATGAAACCTTTAGACTTTGGTTTCTCTGCCCCAGAAACTTGTCAAATTGTTCCTAGTCTTTCCAAGAAGTGTTATATGGAAGATAAGGTAGCTTTGCCCTCACTAAATGTTAATTGTCTCTCAACATGAAGCGTAAAAAGTAGTTTTTGTTCATTTAACAGTAGATTTTGACTATTTGAATTGAAGGACCTGACTTGACTGCCATCCCATGGTGGCAGCATCCCACAGAGACACATATTTGGGGGTTTGGGGATGGGAATAGATTAGACACCAATAAGCTAAGGAAGAAGATTGATCTCAGCTAATATCCTGGCTAGTGTTGGCTACTTTCCAAACTAATATGTGTAAGTATCATTGGTTGTGTATTAGTTTAACAACTACCTTCCAAACACTAGGCATTATACTAGGACCTGAAATGAAGCAATCAGAAGACATAGGTTTTGTTCCCTCTCCCTCTCCCTCTCCTTCTCCCTCTCCCTCTCCCTCTCTCCCTCCCTCCCTCCTTCCCTTCCCCCCTCTCTCTCCCTCCTCTTCTCTCTGTGTAGGATAAAAAAAACAAATTATTATTGTGTAGTAAAAATCAGATTATGGCCCTAGGGATGAGATGAACCATCCATCCGTGCTTAGCCATTTCATTTCAGAATGGGATCTATAGCTCTTGTGTAGCCTAGAAGTTTAGTAAGTGATATAAAGGTCTTTAGTTTGTTTGTTTGTTTGTTTGTTTTTCAAAAAAGTACCAACTTCATACAGGATTATGTTACTTAAGGATGAAATAAAATCAAGCTTAATTATGGGTATGTGTAAAATGAACAGAAATATAGAGCAAAAGTTTGGGAAAGTATGAACAATATGTATTTGAAGGAACAAAGCAACAGCAAGAGAGTGATGAGAAGGCTGTTTCTTTGTTACATGTGAACTTCTGTATTTTCTTAAGATTTTGAATCTACGATTCAGGCATATATTATTTCAGTAGCAAATATATTATTGCATTCTGGAGGCAGAGGAAAGGCCAAATCTTTCCCCCAAATACCCACATTTTGTTATTTTTTTTTCAACTTTTATTAGATATGTTCTTCATTTACATTTCAAGTGTTATCCAGAAAGTTCCCTATATCCTCCCCCCTCCCGGCCCTGCTACCCTATACCCATGGCAGACATCTCAAAGTTGCCTGCAATCCCAGCTTTAAGAGATACGATGTGTGCTTGAGAGATGGCTCAGCAGTTAAGAGCACTGACTGCTCTCCCAAGGGTCCTGAGTTCAATTCCCAGCAACCACATGGTGGCTCACAACCATCTGTAATGGGATCTGGTGCCCTCTTCTGGTGTGTTCCTGAAGTTTAAGTGTGACAGTGCACTCGTAAACACATATATAAACAACTCTTAAAAAGAAAAAAAAAGATATGATGTCTTTTTCTGGCCTCTGTGAGCATCTGTGCTCATGTGCACAGACACACACAGAGACACTTGTATACATGGAATGGAAATTTTAAAATAATTTTAAAGTGAGATTTTAAAAGATCTGGCATTTTACATATTTTACTTAAAAACAAAAGTATAAGTCTCCCTAATGAGAATATAGGCTCTATGTAAGCTGAGATTGCTGGATATTCATTTCATAACTTCAAGCCCTGTTGCCTAGGACACCAAGCAGGTGCTCTGGAGGCTGACTTCCAGAGTCTATGGAACAGAATACCAACAGTATTACTTCTCAATGGAGGGATTACAGCTCCTTTTCCTCCTCTTCCCCCTCCCTTTCCTCCTCTTCCTCCTCCTCCTTTTCTCCCTCCTCCTCCTCTTCCTTTTCCTCTTTCTTTTCCTGTTACATGGTGTCTGGCCTTTTAAACAGGAATATATTAATTTTATTATTTAAGAAAGCTTTTATAATTAAACATCGTAATATTGTTACCTGATTGTTGATAAATGGGACTCTGAGAGAAAGCACAATGGACAGAATATGAATTAGTGGAAGTCAAGCCAAGGAGTCTCAAGAAACCTGGTGGGCTGAAGACAAAATCCCTCCAATTCCCACAGTCTTTTCTGTCACCTGTTTTGGTTTTTTTCCTTTCCCCCAGACACTGGGATAAATGCCAAGTCAGGGGTCAATGGCTCACAAAGGGTCTTCGGCTTCATAGTTTCTCATCCTCAAACAGCGGAGCCCAGAAACTCACCCTCATCTTTCCACCCAGCCAATGTTCTCTTTTTTTGCATCTGGTTCCTACTTAGGTTTCAGCCAATTCTTTGTTGAGCCATTGGTCTCTTATTTTCCTTGGGAACCGGACTCTGTTTAGGCCATGAAAGGGATGAAATGCATCACCTGATACTTCTCTATTCAGCTATTGAAGCCATGTCCCAGATGGAGGCCTTGAGGGCCACGCTCTCCCATTGTGGCGGCAGCGTCTACACCCAACCCTTTGTAGATGGCACATGTGAAAATGAACTTGGGGCTTTTGCCATTTCTCTCTCTCTCTCATTTTCTCTCTCTTCTGTTGCTGGTTGCATTGAATGACTAGTGATCTATATGGTAAAGCGTAGCCTGCCCTGGGAACAAGGAACGGTGGCCACCATAGCTCAAAAGTTAGGGAACATGGATTCCTACTATTGCCCTACCGCTAAATTGCTACACGATCCTGCTTAGACCAAGTGGATTTTGCCCCAGTGTCTTCATTTGTAGACCTTTGAGTTGTTTCTATAGCCCTTGCCCAGTTCAGCTTTGTTAATTGAGGACGACAGTGACACCTGGTGGTTCATTTCGAGCCATGCCTTTCATTTCTCCACTGGACAGCCGTAGACAAACAAGTGTCTCTGTGGCCTGCTCTCCTTCCTGGCCCCTGGCTCACCCTTGCCCTCATCATTGCCCTCACTTTATCTCCTGACAGACTCAGAAGAATTTGTCGGCCTTCCTCCACAAGTCGCTTCCAGTCGCAATCTGGCAGATGCTATTAAAGTCAAGGTAAAAACAACAGACATACTTGTGAATGAGAGAACTTCGGCCTTGGGTGTTATGTCAGCTGGCAGGACGGCTTTAGAGAAGACGTAGATGATAGCTGGTAAAGTAGTAGAAGTAAAGATTTGTTTGCTAGGGATCTAGCTCAGAAAACTATCAGACTCCAAACTGCTTCATGCTTTGGTTTCACTATGTACAAAATAAGAGAAAGTTGCCTCCCTCTAACACTGCCTTCAACCTTTAGTCTATTTGTTCATTTTTTCATCCTCTGGATATTTAATGAGCATTGATGTGTGTCAGAATGCAAACGTAAAGACATAATTACAGTTTTCAAGCCTCGATCTTATGTAATGATGAGGAAGGATAAGAAAACTCTCAATACCAGGTGCCGTAAGGTAAACAGCCTGAGAGATGGAGACATGGCTCAGCAGGCACGAGTGCTTCCTACTGAGATGTGTGGATCTGAGCTGAGCTCCATAGCCCTCTGCGTTAAAAGCTCGGTGTGTCTGCTCTAGCCCTTAGAATCCCAGCATTGTGCGGATCAGAAACTGGAGGACTGCTGATCATCACTACAGCTACAGGTGCAGTAATATATCATTTCCACAGAATAAGGTGGAAAGTCATAGAACAGGCTACTCAGTATCCTCTTCTGGTCTCCATCGGTGTGAATGGGAGCACACACACACATACACACACACACACACACACACACACACACACACACACACACACAGAGAGAGAGAGAGAGAGAGAGAGAGAGAGAGAGAGAGAGAGAGAGTTCCTACTCAAAATGACTTGTTTACTGGATAACTAAATGAAACATTTAAAAAAAGGAAATTATTTAAAGTGACAGTATAATTCTGTAGGTTTGATTTTTTTTTTCTTAATTTTTTGCTCTATCCTGTTCAAGTTCATCCAGGCAAACCTTACAGGTTGTTACATGTTCATTGTTTCAGGATGTGATAGACGTTTCAAAGACTTTACCCTTCTGTAGTACGTGACTGCTTTCCCCCATGGTCTCTGTAGCCTACTGAGGAATTTCCCAGGATACCTCACTAATAGTCTTGATAATTCCAGGTTCACGAACTTCTTTCTCTGTGTCCCTGATGCCTGTTTGTTTTAGGAAATGCTGTTCCTGAAGCAGATCATGTTCCACCTTGGTGTGCATTCATGTTCTCATATGTTTACCAACCCACACCATTCCTCAGTTTCCAGAAACTCGAGACAGAAAACAATGGTCCAGGCTGTGGAAAAGGAAAAGCTCCTTAGCCTAGCCCATTAGCACCTGCAGAAAAGGAAGCTGTGGGCAGCACACTCGTTTCAGAAGAGCCGGTAAACTGTTCAAAGCAAACTTAGTTAAGGCCACAAGAACAGAGGGGCTCCCAGAACCAAGAGGGACCAAAATTAGATCATCCTCATCTTACTCTCTCAGCAAAAGCCGTCAGGAAGGGGATCATTGGCCTCCTGGGATGGGCCACCAGCCACATTAATCAGAAATCTTTAGGGAGACTTTATAAATAGACAAAACACAGCAATGATTGCTGAAATATTCTTCTATCTTTTATCATGAGACATTGGTCAACCTAAACAAAATCAGTTTCTGAACCTGGATTCTAGCTCTGGGTTTGCTGAACTACTTGACACTTGGGCATGGACGCTGACCCTTAATTTCTTCCCCATTATTTCCTCTATCCTTCCTTCCTCCCTCCCTCCCTCCCTCCCTCCCTCCCTCCCTCCCTTCTTCCCTCCCTTCCTTCCTTCCTTCCTTCCTTCCTTCCTTCCTTCTTCTCTTCTCTTCTCATCTTGCTCAGTCAAACACAGAGAAGTAGTCTGGTGATCTAGACAGAGAGAGACTTGCATCCTGGTTCATGGTTGCCCATGGTGTTCACTTGTTTCCTTGATGTTTGTTTGTTTGCCTTCTATGTCTGCATCTCTTGAGATTTGTGGCAAGTAGTATATATAGGTAGAGAAGGCTGAGGGGTTTGAGCCGCAACATAAAGCTCTTGAAAGGCAGCTAGCTTTAATTTTGAAAGTATAAAATGCATACCTAGTTTTAAATATTTGGCAAAAAAGTAAAATATTGTTAATAATTTTATATTAATTATACAATGAAACAATAATATATTGCATACCAGTGAGTTAACTGAGATTTAATCTTAATTTGATCCATTTTTTTCTATTTGTTTAATGTAATTATTGTAAAATTTGAAATCCTGTGTAGAGCTGAGGATACTACATGCCACTAACTGGGTGAAGGATCTTTGAATACACCCTGGGCTTCAGGCTCTGCACGCTACACTTCTAAGGTTGTGAGGCACTTTATAAGTTACAGTATCCTAGGATCTTACAAATGTTAGGATGTAGATTTGTTTGTTTTGAATGGAGATTTAGTAAATTACTATTATGGGACAAATACCTTTACATGAATTGGCATTTAGTTTGTAGAATAAATATAAGAAGAAAAGAATGGCTTTCTCTTTGTCAGAGAAAGAGAATACCTGTAGAAATTAATATATTTTGGCTACAGTGGGTGACCTTTCTCTAAAGAGGCAAAACTAGCCTGGAATCTGCATTTCAACCCCACTCTCCAGCTCTTGGTTAAGTTGGCAATAAAAAAATTAGTTAAAGAGCGACCAGGGATACTTTCACTCACTTGCCCCTAAGGTGTGTTTTCTTGCTTAGTAGAATCTTACATTGTTGGGAAAATCTTACATGGTTGCAAAAGAATGTTTTCAAGAGGCTCCTTGAACACTGGGAAAGAAACCCCTGTTCTTGTCAGCTGTGGTAGATCATTGACGCCTAGTAGAAAAGTATTGAAAGCTTCTAAAGGAGAGAAGCTCAAAAAGCGAACAGCCAGAGGAGCTGCTGGTGGTTAATTGTTCACTAGCTCTGGAAGATGTGCCTGGGAGGGCAGCAGGAGTGAAACGTTGACCAGCTCTGATTTAGATGCAGGAATGTACTGAGGAGGCAAGGCAGGTCACGGGAGCAGTCGGCACCTGAGACAGCTCCCATGGGCAAAATTCCTGAGAGGGAAAGGGAGTGTTCTCAGAGGGGAGGAAAGGGCCTCTGACCTCAGAATTCCTTTATTTCCCTAACTCCTGTGGTTGTTTCCAGAACCTGATTAAAGCTCAGCGGGTAAGAGCACCCGACTGCTCTTCCGAAGGTAATAAGTTCAAATCCCAGCATCCACATGGTGGCTCACAACCATCCGTAACAAGATCTGGCGCCCTCTTCTGGAGTGTCTGAAGACAGCTACAGTGTATTTACATATAATAAATAAAATAAATCTTTAAAAAAAAAAAAAAGTGGTGAGGTCATGTTTGGCTTTCCACCCCAACAAATTCTCCTATATTTTATATCTGGGACAGGAGAAATAAAGACGAATTAATAAGATATTTGCCCTGGCCTCTGAGCCAAACTGGAGAATGGAATGAACTAGCTTAAAGGCCCTTTGACCTGGGTTCAAGTGTTGGCTCCATCTCACCAAGCAGTCTTAGGTAGTTAGGTAAGTCCCTGTATCTCAGTGTACTAAACTGGAAGAGAACGGTGATAAAGCTTCTCTCCAAGTGTCGCTACAGTGGTTAACAGATAAGGAGAAAGCTCCTGGTTCCTTTTTCAATTGATGTTTAGTTGAAAAGTAGGAAAGGCAGTATCTAGCTGTTTAAAATTGCCCAAGGACTCCCACAGCTCCTGGGGAAAGTCTCAAGGCTTCATCCCTCTGTGATCTGATCCTAGCTCATCTATAGAGTATCCCTCCTCTGTGCCTCCTCCTCACCACCTCCACGTCCCCACTTTGTGGAAGTTTCTGATCTGTGACCCTTCTAGAATCAACATTCTGCATGGTGAGGCTTGCCGTTTTATTCTTTAACATTTTTTTGAAGTCCCTCTGTTACTCAAGGAAGTTACCCTTCAAAGGCCTCCCTCCAGTACAATCCTCCAAGCAACACTGGTCCTCCCCGGGGTTTAGAACTTTGTCCCCTGTGGCTGAGCTTGCTAGCTACAGATATAAATTGACAAGGAGCTTGTTGCCTTTCTCTTAAAGTATGGAAGTTTGCTGGCTGCTTGCCTGCCTAGTTTCTGTTATAGAGACTAGGATTAAATTTCTCTTGGACTAGTTTGTAAAAGCCCTAGATGCTGGATGGAAAAGTTATTTGCATTTTCTCTTGGCAGGGAATTCTCCAAGTGAGAACAGCGTTGAAAAATAACTGTTTAACTAGAGCTCCAGCATGGTGTACACATGTGTGCTGTGTGTGTGTGAACATGCACATACATGTGCCTGAATCTGGTCAGGTTGATAAGCTTCTTCTCTTTAGTTGACAAACTCCAGAGGCAGAAAATCAAGATAGGGAACAGTTTTGTAAATATGATGACCCTACTGGCAACATAGTTTTATGGTTGGGTTTCAGAGTTGATGCTGCATTCCCCACCAATTGAGGCAGATGGGAAATCTTAACCAAATCATCAGAAAGAAAGATTCTTGACCATTCTGGGTGTAGGGGGTGGGGCACTATTGAGATCATTACAGTAAGAGTTATTTCATTTTACTCTCCTGGGATGATGGGGAGATGTCCTTGTTGGTAGGAACTGACCAACAAGAAGAGGAGCTGAGTCTAATCACCAGATTTAAAAAAAAAAAAAAAAAAGGCCTGGAATGGTGGTTTGCCCTCCTAATTCCAGCAATGGGAAGGCAGAGACAAATGGATCCCTGGGAGTCAATGGGCAACCAGCTTGCTTACAAGTAAGCTCCAGGCCAATGAGCAACTATGTCACCAGTGAGAGACACCATTTCAAGATGAGGTGGGTGAATAACAAGTCTTCTGGCCTCTATATGTGTGTGCACACACATGAACACACTCACATGGACACACATACCCAAGTATTCCCATGATTATCTAAACACATGTAATCTATCCTGGAACGGAAAGATTTCAGGAGTCATGGAAGTGGAACTATAGTTAGAGAGTGAGGATTCTTGTGAAGGTGTTTGTACAGCAAAGGCAAGGACGTCACCAAAGTCATCTTCCTGTTTGATATCTTTATTCTTCCTAACTCCAGAAAATATAAGTAACTCTTCCTGGGCATTTTACATTATTTCCTTGGGGAAATGATTCCCAGTGGGTCTGATGGTTGGTCAGTTTTGCAATGTGAACATTTCCTTCAGGGCCTGGTAGCTGAGACATTTTCCAGGAAAATCACAGATATACTGATGGTTGGTCTGCTGTAGCTTGGTCCATGTGAGCCAGCCACCTTGTATCTTCAAGTGCCACTTACACCTGTAGAATCAGGAGTTGTGAGGTTGGATGAGGCAGGGGCATAGTATGTTTGGAGGGCAGCTGGAGATCAGTAAGCCAGACTTAAAGTTAAATCTTTGTCAAGCTGAGCTGGTACAGCTGGTAAAGACAGAGAGCTGTTCACATTCAGGGGGCTAACCAGAGCTGATGGAGCCTAGATCACAACCATACAATAAAGTCTCCATTCAAGTACACCACTTAAAGGTCCAGGAGCGGTGGCCAAGGAGCTGATTATACTTTCTGACTGGCCAGGCCTGCTTGCTGCCACACTAACAAGTCAACTGGTCTACTTGTGGACACGTGACTCATCTGTGAAGTTTTTGGTACACGAACCGAACCGAACAGGAGCAACAGCAGATATGCTGAATGGGGGAAGCAAGCAAGAGGCCTGAACAGTATAGACGGGTGTATGGAGGGCTTTGGAGAAAGAAAGGGAAGGGGGAATGATATCATAACATTATAATCTCAAAAAATAATTTAAAATATCTTTACAAAAAGATTTTTTAAAAAATGAGTTATGTCTATGTGGGAGAGGTATGTGTCCTCTGTGGCCGGAGGTGCCACATCCCTCTGAAACAGGAGTTAGAATGACAGTGCTGACCTATCTCCCCAGATCCTCTTATTTTTCTTTTTTTAAAGTATAAAGTGGGAAACCCATTAAACAATGGGGGAAATTTCGGCAATAGAACTTTTGAAAGAATATCATTTGATAATTCTTAACCACATAAATAGACAACTCTTCAGAAATTCAAATAAAAGCACACAACGTTTGAAAAAAGAATGATGTAATAAACACTAGGAAAGAGAGCCCCAGGGTCCCCCCCAGGAGACTACAACAAGGGACATACATAGGTCAGCCTGTAGAGCCTGGGGAACATCCCTAAGAAATCAACCTCGGAATTGGGATGGGAAGAGTAAAATAGGCAAAGGGTAAACAGGTGATGTGAGGCTGTGCAGAAAAAAAGGATCAGAAAAAGGGGATCCAAAAAGAAGGATCATCATCATCATCATCAGCAGCAGCAGCAGCAGCAGCAGCAGCAGCCCTGCCTCCCCCACCAGCCCAGAAAGAGCCATCCACTCAAACAACAGAAAGATACACAGCTGACTGAAACACACACAGCGTCAGGTGGACTGACAGAGGAAGCAGCAGTTGACGCTGAGAAAGCAATGCACAGCCTACGTTTCAGATGCCTGGTTTTGTTCTAAGAGCAGCACAAAGCCATTGAAGAGGTGGAAGATGGGAAGATGGGAAGATGGGCTCAAGGTTACAGTTTAAATGAGCCTAGAGCCAACGAGGGCATGAGACTAGAGGAAGCAAGAGAGGATGCTGACAACTCATAGAGCTGCCAAATCGCTGCAGAGAATGGCTTGGCAGTTTCTTTTTAAAGTTAAACCTACACCTACCCTATGACCTAACAATTTCAGTCTCAGGTTTGTATTCAAGTTAAATGAAAACATGTGTTCACAAAAATATTTGTACAAGATTTTTATAGCGACAATAATTTGCAGGATCAAAATCTATACTAAAAAAAAAACCTGTCAATTTTCTATCAAAAAATTGATAAGCAAACAGTTGTGCATTTATATTCTGGGATACTACTCACGACTCAGCTGCACCATAGATGATTCTTAAATCAAAAAAAATACAGCAACAGTAAGTATATGTCCACATTTACCTCATGATTTGACGGGTGTGAATGAAGTTCTTGTATGGAAAAAAGTAATCAATAGTCATAGAAGTCAGAGGAGAACACTGGCTAGACAATATAAAAGGATTGTTGGAGGATGGTAGAAATGTTTTGTGTCTTGTATATGGCAATAATACAGAATTTGCAATTTGCCAGTATTGTCAAAGAGAATAACTGGGTTTACGCCTTCTATTGTCTGTCAATTAAAAAACAAGATATTAATAAAGGCAGGAAGTGAGTTCAACAATTCAGGGAAGCATAATGGTTGCTTGGCTGCCTTTCATGGGGATAAAATAGTGTATATAAGTTAGCAAGCTCATATAGCAGCAGTTGAGACGCGTGGCTTTCTGTAAGCTATGGGGCTCAGTGAGGAAGCATGAACTTGGCTTAACCTCACCTATTTCAGACTTCGGTGGTGATGTTGACCTCCAGAATTCTCCCCTGAAACAGTCCTGCTTGTCTGCTGTGACAATCTTGGGGTGATTCGTCATCATCTCCTCAGTGGTTTGTCACAGCTTGGCAGGAAATGGAAGCAACTACAGCTGAGATGCATCAGACTACTTAACCTTGGGGCAAAAAAAAAGTGGGGAGGAGCTGGTTTGGCTAGGGGTGAAGGGCAGTTTGCTGCTGAAAACCAGACTTTCCTCAACAACAACAACAACAACAACAACAACAACAACAACAAAGCATCAGTTGTTGGGCTCCAGTCTTGAATTTACTTATTTATTTATTTAGAATAATTAAAGCCTGAAGGGTACACAGCAAAAAGGAAGCAGACTGTCTGTTCCCAAGGCAGTGACTCTAATGATCAGTGACACCGGCCACCCAGGGTTCAGGGGAGTTTGCTTGGAGCTGGAAGCAGATAGTAAATGCATGTGGGCTGCTTGCAATCACATGCCTCGGTAAGAGAGGCTTAGAGAAAAGGCTAAGTGGAAATCCATCGGAAGCTCTCTGAAGGGCTGGGCACCAACAGTCTCACCCAGTTCAATAGTTTTGAATGCATTTTCTCCCAATGTTAACAATTCCATATTTATTTTAACTTCATGGCTATTTTTTCCCTCTAAACTACTTTAAATGAGCAGACGAAGCTACAGCTTTTAGTATTCACACCAATAGATACTAAATGTCCCGGTTGTATACTTGGCCATTTAATCTGTGAAAGGAAGACATCCTTCCCCAAGACAGGGTCTTAGACTCCTGATCCTTAAAGGCTATTCCTCCACTGCAGTAGACAGATCTGCGTTCTACTTTTATTATCTGATGTCTGCTACCTAATGTTTCCCCCTTTGGGTTGACTTCTACTATGGTGCCTCTTCTTAATACGAGGTAGGATATCAAAAGCAGACATGACTTGAGACTCTCAGAGGAGCAATGAAAGATGGTGGTGGCTCTCACTGGGTCACCTTTTCTAAAGCATCGGGGCAGCTATGTTGACGAAACTTCCTGTCATGTCATTATCGCTGTGGTTTCTTTGACTGGTCCCTGGTGGTCACCTGATTTCTACCCATTTCACAAATTCCTTTTTTGTGTTTTATGAAAAAGATAGAGAAGGAAAGAATATGTTTGGTGGAGGTGTGGTATGGTGTGGGGGAAGGGCGTGCCTCTGCAGGCCCATGCTAAGGCATCCCTTACCCCTCTGAAGTACCAGCCACACAATGGTATAGTATAGAATAGAGTCTATTCAGGGAATGGGGAGGAAAGTTGAGGGAGGGAAGAGAGAGGGGGGAAGAAGAAGGAGGAGAAGAAGAAGGAGGAAGAGAAGGAGGAGGAGAAGGAGAAGGAGAAGGAAGAGAAGAGGAGTAGAGGCCATCTATGAGACCATGGAGAGAGAAGGGAAGGGGGATGGGGAGAGAGGGGAGCAGGAGGATGAGGAGAGAGCAAGAGAGAGGAGGGGATGAGCAGCCTCTTTTATAGTGAGTCAGGCACACCTGGCTGTTGCCAGGTAACTGTGGGGCAGAGTCTAGAGTAAATGGCAACACAGTTCTCTTCTACTTATGCTGTGTAAACTCTGTTTTCATTGCTGAGATTCAAGGTGGTATACAGACCTCAAGCATCTCCTTCCCTGTCTCAAGCCTTCCAAGCAGTGCTCTCAGAAAGCATCTTAGTCACTCAGATCCCAGACATGGCTTGAGTGACAAGGGTCTTGTTGGACCCCCTGAGTGAGAGGAGCATGAAGTGTGCTCAAAGTAAGAGCAAGGGAGATGGTAAAACCTGCACCCGGTGCAGGGCTGCATCCCATGGCTGAGGATAGCTGTTGCTCCACAGAGGCAGAAGCACTCAAACACCAGGAGTTAAGGTCCCCTGCTACCTCATGGTAACAGCAGCAGGAGGGAGGTCTGGCTAAGGGTAGTGAAAACCAAGACTTGGTGAGGCTCGAGGGCCAGCCCTAGGTCACACAGCACAGAACTCTGGGATTTGCTGACTGGAATTGGAGCCAGGTCTTATTGGTACCTGGGGTTGCCCCTTTCCACTCCAATAAATCTTCTAGGCAATGAAGAGTAAACCATATGCCATTTCTGCCTTCCAGACTTGGATTTCAGCGTTGCATCCTTGATTTGGAATGAATCCACCTGAACCTAATGATGTAACCAGATCACTGGATTATAAATGTTTTTATTTATTTTTAAAACACAAGGTAGTCCTCCAAGCCCACAGCAGGGAGAACTGGCGCGTCCAAGCCTGTTTTGATTTAAGTGGAGTAGACCCCGCTTGAGTGTAAATTTGAGAGTGTTTGCTTATGTCACACTCTATTTTTCAAATTACTTTCACATGTCCCAGGTCACTCATTTCCTCCCCCCACTTCTGGATGAGAAAACTGAGGCCTGAGACTTAAAACAACGTGTTCATGTTCAAGTGGCAAATTACCAGCCGAGCCAACACTGTCCCTTTCTGCATGCTTGGAGGACAAGGCTCGTGCTAATTAAGTGAGATGGCCTGGACTGTTCACTCTGACAATTTTCATTTAGACCCTGGGCCGAGTCAGGTAAATATTAGCCCGCTCTTCACTCCTGTTTCACCTCAAACAGTCTTTCTCTATGTGTCTTTGGATTTTTTTTTTTACCCTTAATTATTTTGATTCTGTATTCCACTTCACCCTCATTCCTCCCCTCTCCCTTTTCTATTAATCTTTCCTTGTCTTCCCCACCTCCTCTTTTTTTGGCTTTACTCACAAAAAACATTTGTCTGTCTCACATAGGGATAAAATCATGTGACCGAGTGGCCTTGGAAGCTGGATATTTTCATATGGATTTTTTTTGTTTGTTTGTTTAGGTTGTTTTGTCAGGGTAATGAAAAAAAGACTCCCAGGCCCCTTATCTCCTGCCTGCTTGCAGTTTTG
Organism: Mus minutoides; assembly: GCA_902729485.2. Classification (NCBI taxonomy): domain Eukaryota; kingdom Metazoa; phylum Chordata; class Mammalia; order Rodentia; family Muridae; genus Mus; species Mus minutoides. Next base: position 1,348,567 of record LR749660.1, read on the forward strand.
TTTTTCTTCCCAAGCTGGTTCCTTACAAATGCATGCCGAAGGTCACTCCCAGGTCCCTTAGATAGTGCTGGGTGATCAATCACATCCAACCGAGCAGCATCAGCAGATAATGTTAGCGCTGGAGCAAGAAGCAACAGTGTAAACCGTCCTGGGATTGCCCGCTCATCACAGGTGATCTGATGGGTTGCTTTTTGTTCTCTAGAAGTTCTTTGAGAGTCAAAAATGTCTTCTAGCTCAGTGGTCCTTCCTCCTTTCTGTTTTTATACTCAAAAACAAACAAACAAACAAAAAAGCAAAAAACAACCGACAACAACAACAACAAAAACCCAATAAATATCCATGTATAAAAAAGGCTTAGAAACTTCCCAGGTAATCTCATCATTGCAATTCTGAGAGCAATACAGACAGGTTTAATAGCTCCAAGGGATGGGTCCGCATGGGGCCCTCATCAATGATTAATCCTTTCAAAATATAAACAAACAGAACACCAGAAGGAACTCTGTGTTGCCTTTGTGGAGGGCAAGCTTTGCAAGCTCGATTAAGTCGTGTCAGTTCTCCAGGCTTCAGTTTTCTTAACCATAAAATAATGAGCTAGTTTATTTCTTGCACAGTGGTGAGCTCAGCCGTGCATGTGTGCTTAGAAGCCAGAGGTCAACCCAGGTGTCTTTCTCCGCCTTATTTTTTGAGACAAGATCTCTCCATGAACCTGTAGTTCACCCCCTCTGCTGAACGGTCTTACTAGTAAGTTTTAGGGATCCCATGTCTCTTTGTCTCCCTGCCAGGATTACAGCACATATCCATCTCCTCCCCCACAAGGGGAGCAGGGAGAGGACTTTCACGTGGGTTCTAGGGATCTGAATACAGGTCCTCAGGCTTCTATATTAAGCACTTTGCCTGTCAAGCCATCTCCCTGGACTTAGTTTACTCAAACTAGCCTGAGCTACATATTGAGACCCTATTCCAACCAACCAACCAACCAACCAACCAACCAATCAACCAATCAACCAATTAACTAATAACAAAACAACTACTTTGTAACTTTTTATTTATTTATTTATTTATTTTATGTAAGTACACTGTAGCTGTCTTCAGACACTCCAGAAGAGGGCTTCAGATCTTGTTACAGATAGATGGTTGTGAGCCACCATATGGTTGCTGGGATTTGAACTCAGGACCTCTGGAAGAGCAGTCAGTGCTCTTAACCACTGAGCCATCTCACGAACCCACTTTGTAACTTCTTAAAGTACAATGTCTGACTAACTAACTAATAACTAACTAACAAACGAACAAAACAGCAGCTCTTTTGTGACAGATCTTGAAATAAATACAGTGTGTGACCTCAGGGGCTTTCAAACTGGAACAGAACAAATGGGTATATTCAAGGGAAAACAATATCATTTCACATTGTTATTTCATTTCTTTGTTGTGTGTGTGAGTATGTAGGCAGGTGTGCATGCACATGGGTGTACATGCATGCCAGAGGGCACATGTGGCAATCAGGACAACGTATAGGAGTCAGTTTTCTCTGCCTACTCTGTGGATCCCAGGGATCAAACTCAGGTAGCAGTGTCGTTAGCAAGCAAGAGTGAAGACACACTGTAAAACACAGAAACCTCTCTGGCTAGTTTATTTTTAGGAGTCCTCCAGCCTTAAAAGCTGACATATCTGACTCGTTTGTCCTCGTTCTGAATTGCTTCTTGCACTAATGTGTTTTGTTCCTCTTTGATTGCTTGTTTTAAAATTCCTTTTGTTCTTCTCATCCATAAGCAATTACTGTATGAAATACTGTTCAATTGCCGTTGCAGCTATAAAAGTTAGATAAGATAATAACCAGATCACCATATCCAATAAGAACAGCAAGGCTTAGAGAGTTCAACCTATGCAAGTTCATGCAGCTATGAAGTTGCAGACCCAGTATTCGAACCCCCAAATGTGGATGTCTAAACTCAGGCACCTTCTACTACATGGTACTGCTTCAGGCATATGCAGCCATGCTTCTATTTTAAGCACGTTACCCATCAACAACATAATTTGCAAGACCAGGTATAAAATGAAAATACGAGTCTCTTGGCTGGCAAGTCATCTTAGTAAGTGATACCCTGAATGACTGTCCAAGTCATTCATCCGTGAAGCCAAATCTGCCAGTTACAGTGACTTAGTAAATGGTACCTAGTGCCAAAGAGGAGACACATCTAAGCAGTGCGTAGGCCTTCACTACAGTGGCAGGATATTTCACTGACCAGTTTTGCATGCAGTTTTTCTGATGTCCCGTGTATCGCCTGAGTGGGACTTGTGGGCTCTGTATGTGACTTTCCCAGAATACCCCTATTGTTTTATTAAGCAATACTAATATTTCCAGTAAAGGGATAACTGACAAAATCTGTGTGGTCAAGAGCACTGGCTGCTTTTTCAAAGGACCCAGGTTGAAGTCTCAGTACCAATGCGGTGACTAACAACCACCCTTAACTGCAGCTAGGAGATGACACCCTCTTCTGGCCTCTGCAGGCACTACATGCACCTGACATACACACACACACACACACACACACACACACACACACACACACACACACAGGCACACACGCACGCACGCACGCATGCATGCACATGTACACGCACGTGCACACACACAGAGGCAAAACACCCATACATATAGAATAAAAATAAAGGTTTTTTTTTTTTTTAAGTTCAGACCACACCCTTATCTTTACACTAAGAACCTGAGGATGAGTATTGCAGTATAAATAGATCATGGCAAAAATCCTCTTAAAATAAAAAAATATTTTTTAAAGCATAGATGGGGACCTGAAGTCTTGCTTTACCAAAGGACTGTAGAATGAAACTTGCTAGACTCTGAGCCTCCCTCCTGCAGCATGAAAGAGGAGGATAACTCCCAAAGATCCATCGAAGATCAAGTGTAGGTGTCTACTTCAGGTGCTTCCAACATCACAGATCCTGTCTATGAAAGATATAGACGTGTCACCAGAAATAATGGCCATGTGCATGGGAAAGCTTTGTAAGCAATTTCAAGAAGTCTTGAAATGACTCCAGGTCTTTATAAACTCTGTTTTTGATGGTGAGTTCTATAACTATAGAATGTGGCCATATTACAACTAGATAGAAACTTAGAGCTTAGTCCTCAGGGGGTGAAGGCTGAGGTCATTTGGGATAATAAATTGTTATAAATGTTTCAGAAGACCTAGATATCGGACTTCTGACCCTATTATCAGAAGTTGTCACCCTGCAATAGTTTGTTCCTACTAAAACATTGTGCCAAGTGGAACAATCTCCTCCCACAAATAGCTGCTGCTTGGGCATCAGCGAACCTTTGTGGAGCTTTCAGACAAGCCAGAGTGTCAGATGATGGGAGGTTCTTGTCCATGGGACATACCTAGGAGGCAAACACACAGAAACAGTATAATGTAATTAGGACGGACTCTGGAAGGCAAGGCAAAGCAGGGCATCATCAGTGTTCTCTGGCTGACCTTGGAGAGGTTCCAAGGACAGAGCACAGAAACGTGAAGGGATGGGGGTCTTCTGAATGAGGGAGTCCATACAGCTGAAAATAAGTGAAACTGTGCGTGTGCTTGTGCACACGTGTGTGTGTGTGTGTGTGTGTGTGTGTGTGTGTGTGTGTGCGCGCGCGCGTGCGTGCACGTGTGCAGAGCTGAGAGTAGTTGGTGCTGATTGGGTCACAGGAAGAAGGCATGGGAAATCTGGGAGACAGACAAACAGCCAGACTTCAGACCGTGGACATCACACCACGAAGTTGAACTTTTAGGAAGAATGTTACCTCTGGTGATGGATGCATCATAGATCCTTTCGTGGCCATGGCACAGGAGGTGCCCTGGATAGTCTTCTATCAGGTGTGGGATGACTGTAGGTGAATGAATGAAGGACATCATCTTTGAGATCCCAATCATCCCTTTCCTCAAAACATCAGACACTTCCCATGTAAAGCAGTTCCAAGTGGCAGGTGCTGAAGATGCCCATGTGATGTCTCCAGGAGTGGCTACTCCCTTCCACTAGCAGACATCTGAACAGGACGAGGCCTTCTCAGATTGCTCTCTCTCTCTCTCTCTCTCTCTCTCTCTCTCTCTCTCTCTCTCTCTCTCTCTCTCTGCATCTCCGTCTAAGAGCTTCACGGTTTTCATCCTCTTAGCATGCAGCCAGTTTAACTCTTAGAAGGCAGTCTAGCTCTGAGGAAGAAGCATCGTTTTGCATGACGGGAAATGCATTAGGAAAATGTTGGCTGTCACCTTCCCTCTGCGTGCTTGGGCCTTAGGGGTACTCAGAAGTGCTCTCGAGGAGTGTGTTTTCTTCCAGGAAAAGTCATAAGCAAACAAACAAAATGCCTGTTTCTGCCCTAAAGTTGTTCTACCTCACTTAACCAGTAGGTGTCAGAAGGCTCCTATTTTAAAACAAAACAAAACAAAAATAAAAGCACTTCATAATTACCGACCTAATGATAACAATTTTCCAGTGTTCGGGTTTCTTAGTTTTTTTGTTTTTTCAATTCCACAAGAGGAAATATTGCAGCTGTGTGTAACCTACCTCTCCAGAAACATCCTTGACTGACAAAATGGTTCTAATTCCTCCGACTACCCGCAAATGCAATGAGGCCTACTAGGAGGGCTATGGCCAATAGCTCTTTGTTGAAATATCCATGGTAAATTGACATTTTTCAGGAAATTCCATTGCGTTTACACTATTTATTTAATAGAAATAATCTCTGCGATGATTTGCATTTATTTCTGAAGGAGGATGTTTTCCCTTCCTTGGAATAGGCTCAGGAAATGAGTGAACTGATCAGGAAGTTAGCTAAATGCTGATGTAAGCCCAAAAGGAAGATCTGCTGTTGGGGGACAGAGGGGCTTACAAAAACAAGAGGTCCTAGGAAATGGGACTCTCATTCATTATGGAAAATGGTATCGAGAATTCTGATTTCAAAGGAAGGGAGATAGGAAAAAAAAGATGTGTCCCCGTGATAAATATTTCAGAGGATCTGTCAAGCACCCCCCAGCTTTTACTGATAGCAGCAGCTGGTGAAGAAACTGTTAAGCAAGAAAATCAAGATAGGCAATGACTGAGACTAAGGCTGCATTAAATGAAGGCTTTAATAGGAAACTGTGTCAACTATTCCAGGAAATAAGTCTGGCAGGAAACTCCCGAGTCCTGAGTTGCTGGTGGGTCCCTGAGCACTCCATAAATGAATAAACATTCTCTTCTACCCTAAGGAATCTGTGCTTTCTACTAACATGGTGTGCCACAGACCCTCGGCCACACAGGACAGTCTCAGTGCAGACAAAGCCACGCCCCCAGACACTCCCAGTCAGTGATTTGACCCCTGTGACCTTGCATGCTATTAATCTCTAGCTGGCCATTTTGAGTGCACTGTATCAAATGAACAGAGCAAACAACTATGCTCTGAGACAGAGGAGTACATTTTAGAAGGAGAGTCTTAGTTCACTGCACAGGGTTGCAAAGGACAAGATTGCATCTTATATGAAAACTGCTGATCCCTGCCCGCTGTGTCCCTCAGCACCTACCCTTCTGCCTTCACAGTTTTTTTTTTTTTAATCCAAGCTCTGCCTTGACTGTTTTCCAGCCCACAGTCCACACAGCAGCAACAGCAAAGCCCAGAAGGCCACCAACATAGACAGGAACTTTGCTTGCTTTCCACTGACTCCCCAAAGCCAACCTAGAAGAGAACACCACCTCCAGGCCCTTTCACAACTTGGCCTCAGCTGCCCTTCCCTCCCACTCCAAGAATCTCAGACTCCAGTTATGCTAAAAAAGACTTGGTGCCCCGTGACTCCCTCCAGGCAACACAGGGTCAAGTTTATTCACACATTTATCATTTTAGCTTGGGTGAAGGCAGGTAGATGGGCGCGTACCTCCTTAAACATCTGTAGAACAATCTAATTGGGGTTCTAGAATTGTGGCGTGGTGACCGTATTGACGGAAGCAACTTCCAAAGTTACCAAGCAGAGTCACCTATAGAAATTCCTTACCAGGCACAAATGTTATAAATCAACATGTATTTAGAAAAGATGTCCAACTGGAGGTACTTATCAGAATCTAACCATTCAACGTCTCTGATGGCACGTCAAGGTGGGTTAGCTTTTAGCCTTCATGCTTTACATGCAGAATTTAGAGGGTCATTAAGAGGAGCAGAGCCAGGCTTCTAAGGGTCACGGTGTCTGTTACACTCATTCGTCCCTTTCCCTTCTCTCTTCAAAGTTGTGTGAGAAAAATTTGAATGGCGAGATAAGATAAGAGCGGCCAAGAAAGGGTTACATGTTGCCGAGTATCCAAAAGCCATTCTCTTATCTAAGCTGAAGCTAAGGCAGTTTTGAGGCTTGTGTCAAAAAGAAATAACTTCATGGGTACGGTAAACTATTGCACCTATTTGAGGGAGGGGTCAAGGAAGATATATGTTCCTCACAGCACCTTCCCAGGTCAGCGGCTGGCCTGTGGTGGGCACTCACTCTGCTGTTCCACTAGCATTTCTAAAGCAGTGATTTTTCCAGGTTTAAAGCCTACTAATATAAGCTAAGTTTTTTCTCTGTTCGTTCAACTGCACTTGGGTACTCAAAGCTAGAGTTTGTCTCTCATGGCTTGGTTTTGTTTTGAATCACCTCCCTTCTCCATTTCTAGCCTACTCCCGTGTTGAATATGCATCAGACACTCTGCAAATATTTGTTAGGGCAAAGGATAAACAGCAAGGAACAGAAACCTAGAGTAAGTAACACTGTGTGGTAGGTCTTTATTCTGTAACCCATTTTGAGGCTAAAGAATGTTCTTGGAGGCTAGTGTGCTAGCATCTCCCCAGAGAGTCCTGCCATCGTGGTGGCTTTTGTTACCCGTGATGTTCTTTTGTGAACCTCATGTCACTCAAGTTCCCAAGCCCCTGCCTTTCTCACTTGCTCCTCCCCTCTCCTTTTCTCATTTTGCTCCCTTTTTGCCTCTTTCTTCCTCTACAAGCATACTGGAAACCTGTGTTCTCGGACAGGTGCAACTCCAGGCTGCAGAAGCACATAGAGAAACACTGTTGGGTGCTCAGAGGCTGCAGGGGGCCTAATCTAGTGAGTGAATAGATACAGACCATTCCGGGTGGCTCCCAGAGTTCAAAACAAAGACCAAGACCGACCAAGTGAGAAGGAACAGGGGAAGTGGCAAGCCAGAAGACCAAGGGCATCTTCCCAGGACAGAGAAGACAGGAGTTTCATCCTGAAGACAGAACACACATAAGCTAGTTGAAAAGACAGAATAAGAGGTCCAGACATGGGGGAAACACGCATCCCCACATACATGCATACAGGCATACAGCTACGAATGCACAGGCAAGGAGGTAAGAGGGAAATCTCAGAACTAGGCCCAGTTTTCCTCTGTGACTTAGCACTCCATCACATGGCTCTTAACCCTGGCCACTTAGAGCTCAGCAAATGGAATGATGCAATCCTCAGGCCTTTCAGGAAATTCAGCTACCCAATCTTTTAATCTCTCATTAGGAAAGTAGTCTGGCCACAAGATTAAGTACATTCTTGGGTGAAAACAGGGTTGGATGTGAGGGAGTCAGAATCTCACACAAGCGCTCAACTGTTCCTTGGCCTGCCTTAACCTGGTTGTCCAGAGAAACTGCAACCTTGGTAGGGTGAGGAACAGAAATGGTTCCAGAAAGCTAACCTTTGGAGAGAGGAACTTAATCTGTCAGGATTAGTAAACACCAGAGGCAAACACAGCCTTTTCGGCTGTTCCTCTGCCCCCACCCTGCCCCCAACTTCCCATCTAGCAGAGATCCCTACAGGGAAATAAAGAAACTGGGAGTGACACCTGGTCCAGAGAGACTGCCTGCTGCCAACAGTGGTGGCTTGCAGAGTGCACACCCACCTTCCCAAGGCTCTTGTTTTCTGATTCCACCCTCTTTTACATCTGTCATAGCCCATGAAAACCCCATTCCTCCCAGAAGTCCTGCCCCCTGTCTCTTTGTTATTATCTATGTAAAGTTAACGATTTGCTCTTTTGAGTCTTATACTAGATTTGTATGTAACTACCATGTTTAGGCACTGTGGCAAAATTTGTGATCTTTTTCAATTTTATTGCCATCTCTTTCTTTCTTTCCCTCCACCCCCAATCTAGGAATCCCTAGAGGAAGTATTTAAAACTTCCCTCTCAGTGGGGACAGGATTCTTGGTGGGATTCAGGCCGGCCAGCAGAACTCAGGCAACTGATGGGCGATGAAATGCAATTCACTAGGTATTGTCGCTTCTCATTGCGGGAATATAGGTCAGAATCCTTTGCCATGACAGGCTGCAGATCAGTCAGCCTTGGATCTCATAACCTCAGGATGAAAGAATCTGAAGGAAGATAGCAGAGCTCTCTAAGAATCTCAGGTGATGGCAAGGTCCATTTTGAAGCAGTTTGGATTAAATCTCTGCAGGGCTAACACATTTGCAGAACATAGGATAGATCCTCCCAATTCTACCAACTCTGCTGCTTTGGGAAGGAAAGCTAAGAAGTTTGAGCCCTTCTCTCAGTTTATTTCTGTGCACAGAACCTCCAAAAACAGGAGGCTGAGGCTGACCTCTTTGGTCAAGAGTCAGCTCAACTTTAAAATTATGACCGCATGTGAAGGCTAAAAATGGGAAAGGGAAAACTCAGTTCTCAGCACAGAAATGCTAGAAATCCTTAGCCTGCATTCCAGTTAGGGTCTTGGCCCCATGAGCAGAGCTCCCACTGGGGGTAGGTGGGTGGGAGATCAGCCAAGTTCGTTTTGAACTAGCTGAGTGTCAAGGATCATGGAGTTTACTCTAGAGGTGGCCAGTTTGTGGATAAAACTATTTACTGTAGTGATTATGCTTTATAATCCCTAAGAAACAGAAGCTTATAGGTAGGACTCATTATTGGGAAGAATGCCTGTCAATATTCGCTTAGTCTCAAAGAACCTTCTACATTAATGAAATTAAAGGTTGGAGTTCATTTCAGTTCCCTAAGGTCTCCATAGCAAGTAATCTCCACTGGCAAATCAAAAATAACAGAAACTCACTCTCATACAGGTTTGGAAACTAGAAACCTGAAACCAATGATTCCTTCTAGAAGCTTCCAGAAGAATCCCTCAGGACTTTCTCCTTCTTGTTTCAGGAAGCTTCTAGCAAACTTTAACATTTCTTTCTTGACCTATAGCTACAGAACTTCAAACTCTTTAGGTATGTGGCATTTCCCTCTGTGCCTGTGTCTAAGTGTATCTCTATCTGACAGACAACAGTTATGGGGTTGAGATACACCTCCAAGGTAATATGAGCTGCTTTTCATTTAATTGCATCTACCAAGACCCCCTTTTCAAATAAGGTGATACTCACAAATATCCAGAATTAGGACTTCAACACATCTTTTGAGGGGACACAATGCTAACCATAGGAATATAAAATGAGACAAAAATCCCAGGTAGAGGAAAAACAGAATCCCAAGTCCCAGACATGAGACCCTCTGGCCATCTGTCTGCCCCACTGGGTTACTACTCTTACCCTCTGAAAGTCTTGGTTTCTCTCTCTGTGCAAGCAACGTTTGCCCTACTTACTCCAAATCACCCCAGCAATAAAGCAAAGTCTCACACAGTATTTTCTATTGGAAAGTGTTTCTACAAGTGCAAAGGATTAGTATGAACTCGTTCCAGATTGTGTTGACTTTCCCTGAACTTCATAACTACTTAATAAGTGGGTAATGGAATGAGAAACACAGCCTGACTTACGGGGAAGAGAATTTAAATTACATGCCTCCCTTCATTTCGGTTTGAGATAAAGTTGTAACAGAAATCTGCAGATAAGGAGAGTAATATTACAAATGCTTGTGCAAAGCTTTTTAACTCACCCCCAAGAAGGGGGGTGTTCAAATGAGCTAAAAGGTGGCAAGCACTTCAAGCAAAGCAAGAGGGATGATCTCAACGGTGACATCAGCAGCTGTCCTGCTTTCTGTGTGGTCCATATTACTGGATCTGATGACAATGTCCTGCTGGTTTGGTTTTGTTCTGCAGTGTTGGGTATCAAGCCCAGTCTCACATGTGCTGGGCAAGCATTCTACTACTGAGCTACACCTCACCTCCAATGCTCACATAGCTGCCTAGTCCACCTCACCTCCAATGCTCACATAGCTGCCTAGTCCACCTCACCTCCAATGCTCACATAGCTGCCTAGTCTAAAACCTTTTCTGGACAAAGGGATAGAGGCCACCCACCTTAGAAAAGTAGCCCCAAAATGCCTCCCCACCCTGGAAGGATGAGATATACACAAAACAGAACCATTGTGAAAGAGATTTGGAGCTCCAACAGCAGTAAGAAATCTGTTTTTAAACTTCAAAAGGAAAGATGACCACTCTTGGAAATACCAAGGGAGAGAAGGTATCATTGGGGTAACAGCTTGAGAACTATAGCTATGTCCAAAGCAACATGTGATCTACTTGCTTTTATTGACCTTAGGTTGTGGGGGTTTCATGACCCAGGAGAAATCCTACAAGGAATGAGCTAAACATGATGAGGCAAACAGCATGAGCCAAAGAGCTTTTCTCAATTTGCCAAACCAACTGATCCCTCTTTCTCAGTGCTGGACATGTATGCTTCCCAGGGACTGTTTGTCATATACCTTCAAAAACACACCGAAGCACACACCAGTTAATAAACAAAACTTTATTTTCCTTTAATACAAAAATTAAATAGCAAGTTTTTTTTAATACAGTGATAAATTAGAAATTTACAGTACAGACATCAATGCAGACACACTTTTGTACATCCTTAAAAGGGGGCTCTATTTCCTTGGTAATTCAGTGATTTGTTCATGGCATGTATAGCAGGGGTTTGCCTGGTACCTCTACATTGTCATCTCAATGTCTCTAGGTTGCCTTCCTGTTTCTGGAACTAGTGAGAGGCACGAGGACCCAAGAAAAAGGCAGAGAGCAGCTAGGTAAACTGCTGCACGAAACCACTCTAACTGTAGTTTATCTTCTTGCAGGCTGGGATTATTATTTTAGTTCACCTTCCTCATGAAGAGCCAAGGGGCCTCATCCTGAGGCCTTCTATAGCCTCACACCATCTCTGTGAGGTAGAAGAAACTCAGAAGTGTCTGGGTGTCCCACAATGGAAGCTCTAGAAACCAATTTACCTCTCCCCACAGCCACAGTCAAGTCAAGGCCTCAGCCTGTTAAACTCTCAGGATTTTGAAAGGGGCACAACCTGGGAGGGGAGGCAGACCTAACCTTTGTGGGGGCAGAGCTGCTGTCACCCTGTTTCAGCTTTCTGGGATGACACTGATCATTAGCTGAACACTCTGGGAGATCCAGCAGGCACAAATGCTGTGAGGGTGTCGCTCATTCGGGATTCTAAACAAACTCTTTACCAACTGTTTGGGGCACTTCAAGGAACTGAGCGCTGCATAGAAGGGAAATAAGGCAAATGAAGAACAAACACAAGTGAGGATGACAAGGGCAAGTGTAATTTTTTTAGGGGAAGAAACATATCAGGGTGGGGTGGCAAATGATATACTTCCTCTTGGTACTGTGCCATTGTTGCACAGACTGCCTGGTGAAAGGCAGGAACAGAGCACTCTATCCGGCGGGAGCCAGTGGAACAAGATCTATTACTTGGGGCTTCAGTATCTGATCATTTGTAGGAGCAAAATGCTGTCTCACAACTTCTAAGATCTTTGACCTTGGCATGAAGGGAAAAATGATAACCTGGGTCCTTTGACAGACATACTGAAAATTCAGACAGGGACTGTGAAGTCAAATGCAATAAGAAGACAGAGACCATTGCCCAAGTCCCAGGACACATCATGATTGGCAGGGACAGCAACTCTCTCCATTGCCCTCTGTCTCAGGATGGAATTTACACATTAAGCACTTCCTACCAAAGTCTGTGCCTTCTTGGTTCCCCTTCCTAACTGCCACTATGGGACCCTTAGCAGATACATCACAGGGGTGAGACCTCTTTCAATTGTGCATGCTCTTTGAGGACTAAAGAAGTCAACTTCATCACGGGGTCCCATGGCCCAACTTTGCACTCAATACCAAAGACACTAAATTCTGTGCTCCAAGGGCTGAGTACACAGCTGGAAGGGTTAAAAAGAACCACAGATCAGGACCTGATAACGATAAGTCTCTGGTTCTGGCTTAAGGGATACAGAGGTTAGGGTACAAGTGAGAGAATGACAGAAAGGGAACTCTTAGGTAGTGTCACCTGTCCCTTGTTTCAGGCCTCTGGACACCACGCCAGCTCAGCAGCCAGCTCAGCAACCAGGAAATGGGTCACCATAAAGGAAGAAAGATATGATCAGCTGAGTAGCTCAGCCAGTGGCTCTGGCCACTTCTACCCTACACAGAGTTCCTCTGCCCTATGGCTCAGCTTTTAAGATGCAAGACCAAGGAGTTTGTCAAAGAGGAGGTTACGCAGACGTGTCCTTAGTTGTGCTTAGTAGGATATATGGAGCTTTAGGACTTTTCTTGAAAATTACAATCACATGTACTTATTCCAGATCTCAGAGGACAGAAAACAAATCTCACTTTCCCCTCAGCATGCTGCTGTCCTCAAATATGCCTGTGGAAGTCCCATGGAACAGCCCAAACCCTGACCCTGCCATCTCCAAAGCCACAGTAGATGCTGGAGCCAGTCCTTGGGGCCTACTCTGTTTTCTTAGGGAGTTTATATGGAGATTGTCGTGAACCAGAGCTGGTGCATTCTGACATTAATTTAGAAGGCATCACAGGAGAGATAGAGACCTACAAAGAGATTTGTGGGAATGATGTGAAGAAGTGATACCGATGCTTAATGGGCATTGGTAAGGGACTCCTCAGCCATCAAGTTTCTTTCCTGGAACTGGAATCACTCTCCCCCATCTGAGATAGGGAAGGAAAGACCAGACAACTCTGTGTTGTTGCTAAGACTATTAAACCAGTCTGAACTGCCAGGACCCTTCGCTCAAACATAACTTCCCCTAAAAAGGCAAATTGCCTGGGAAGATAGAAAAATTGTCAGTACACTAGCTCTAGGATCCAGAATGCAGGTGGCTGGTTTCACCCAAAGGGTTGTGGCTTCAAGGTTATTGTTGACACATGCTCAGCACCTACTGCTCTCTCTTTGGAGGTTGCAGTCTTGGTCCTACAATCACTGAAGCATTACAAAGAGAAGTGCATTACAAAGTCTGCACAGGAAAGCTAGTCAGCTACTGCCTTGCTCTTCATCCCTTTCCTGTGCCAGAGTCACTGCACAACTCCCAAGACACCAAAGCAGAGCGTGAGTAAGGGCAGAATCTGCCCTTGGGTGCACACTCCAGGGCCCTGGACAGCTATGGGAACTGTCTGTAAGCAGTGCAGGGCGTGTCCATTTCGTCTTTCATAGGCAGCTCATTCAGGAGTTAAACTGGCCCTTCCATGGATCAGTTCTCATGCTTCTGGAGCCTTATGCCCTAGTCCAGTCTAGGTACTCAGGCTGCACAAATCACCAGGGGCCACCCAGGTCCACGGAGGTCTTTATCTCACAAGCCCCAAGACTCTCCTTTCCAAACACACAATAGGCCTATAGCATCTTGATATCAGATATCTACAGAACTTGCAAAAACAAAGGATGTGGGGAGAAAATGTAGTCAGAAACAAAGCTCAAACTGAGAGGGAGGGGAGAGAGAGAGAGAGAGAGAGAGAGAGACCCAGTTTTTAAAACTTATATTTCCAGAATTTGAACACTTATTTGCCTATTTGGGATTTGGAGTCCATGAATGTTTCTCCACAAAGTAGGATTGGACAAAACATTAAGAGCTCTCTTACTAAAAGCATGAATCAATAAATAACTGAGTTGCTGAAGCAGACAGGCATGAAATACAAGGAGAGCAACCTGTGACATGTACAATGTTTTGTCCCAGAGATCTGGTGATTAAAAGGCCTAAGGCAGGTTAAGGAAAAGGCCAGTCACAATTTTAAAAGAACTTCAACTTTTGATAGGTTGCTAGCGGGTACCCCCTTGTGAGGGACTTAAAGCATAAATTTTAAAGGCTTTGGATACCCCAGCAAAGGCAATTAAGACTCGTGCTGTTAGACTTGGCAGCTCATTTCACTCTGTCTACACCATATCCCCTGCTAACCAATCCAGCCTCTGGCCGGCATTCTGGAGGTTCATTAGGCATCATATAAATACTCCAGGCCACACTGCCTCCAGTGAAATCTTATAAGGAGCCTTTGCCCATTACTAAGGAACAATTATGCACCAAGGATTTGGATCTGCTGTCCTCAGTTGCCTTTGCAAAGTTGAATAAGTCTCCATTGTGGCAAGTAGACCAAACTCTGATAACATTCTTATGCTACAGGGGGGGAAAGGCACTATCACACTAAGAATGCAAGTTGACCACAGTTTTAAAGTCAATTGAGTATACTATGTCATGGTCCAAGAATGTGCTTTTAATTGTAATTGACACACACAAATTACACAGTTAATCTGTGTGAATGCAAAGTTGCCAAGAAATTTAACATTTCAGTTCTTCCAGACTGGCGTCTGCCTAGATGCAATCACACAAACTAAAATATTTTAAGTCCCAATTGCTTAACATTGCTTAATGCAATAGGTCTCTGGGGTCGGGAAGGTAAGTCAACTTAGCAAATCTCATTTTCCTCTGAATTAAGTGATTGTCAGAAAGTGAATCACCTTTCCTTTTCCTCTCATTAGGCATGCTGCAGTGCAAAAAATTCCTAGAAAAATAACCTTCTTTTTTTTTTTGAGTCATTAGTTTAAAGTGAAGAAAACAGGGGCTGCCTAGAATTAGGGATGTTGAAATTTAAGGAGAGAGAAATCCACTGGATACCTTACGTGTGTTAGTACAGTACTTTTGTTTGCTCAAACAATTCTGTTTTACGACAAAGGCACTGAAGGATTTTGACACCACCTCTTGGGAGTACGCTACAGAGTTCTAAACAGCAGACAGTGTAGGCCAGAAGATGTTTGTGTTAGACCAGCCAAACTATAAAACTCTGCAACACGTCTCCCAACCCAGCATTTCCAGTGTTTATAGATCACTTTGCTATCTGCAAGACCTAGTTACTATTTAAAATTTTAAAGGGTTTTAAAAATTAATCTTTCTCCTTGCATGTTATCAACTCAGAGCTGAAATCCCACCCAGTAGGAGCAAACACCATCACCCTGGACTTCAGGAATCTAGGCAGGACCTCCACGGACTCCAAGCTGTGACCTGCTAAAGTGATCAACATTTTGATTTTCCACAGCTTTGAAAGCCTCTAACTGGCTTTTCACTGCAAAGTCTGCAGGGAAGTCATTGGTCTTCTGATGCAGAGTTGGGTGAGTGGTGGTGAGCTGATGTGGGAGTGTGTGGGCTAAAGTGTTTCTAAGTTTGTTCAAACTGAGATTCACTGCATCACTTCCTTCAAAATGAGGAAAGAGGAAGCTGGCTAGTGTTATACCACAGTCTCATTGCCTTTCCCTGGCTTCACCCAACCATTCCCCCTCTTCTCTCTCTTTACCTTCCCAGAATTCACCAGTCGGTTAGAACACTTTTGCCACGTGTGAAGAGTTTTGGCAGACCAAATCCACATGCCTGAAGTGATGCCCACAAGCAAAGACATAAAAATTTTCAACATTTCGACTGCCATGTTTGA
Source organism: Mus minutoides (assembly GCA_902729485.2). Lineage (NCBI taxonomy): Eukaryota > Metazoa > Chordata > Mammalia > Rodentia > Muridae > Mus > Mus minutoides. The sequence continues at coordinate 1,364,209 of LR749660.1, forward strand.
GTCATCTGCAGAATATCGAAAGAGTGCCCAGTTTGAGATTTCATAGAAATAACAGGCAATCACACAGGTTGCAGGAACCGTGTACAGTACTGAGAAGACCCCGATCTTGACCATTAGCCTTTCCAACTTGTCTGTCTTTGTCCCGTCTTTTTGAAGATTGGACCGAATTTTGAATAAGGCCACCAAACCCGCCGCAATGAACAGCGTTCCTATCACCAAATACGTAAAGAGAGGAGCCACCACAAAGCCAGTGAGGGCATCTAGGTTTTGGTTCCCAACATAGCACAAGCCAGTCAGTTCATCGGCATCCACTAGTCTCATAATCAAGATGACGATGGTTTTCACTGCGGGAATAGCCCAGGCTGCGATGTGGAAATAAGAACTGTGCATTTCAATGGCTTCATGACCCCACTTGAGTCCGGCTGCCAAAAACCAAGTGAGTGTCAGAATAACCCACCAAATGGAGCTGGCCATCCCAAAAAAGTACATCAGCAAGAAAATTATTGCGCATCCTGTGTTCTTAAGTCCTTCTTGGATGAGAACGGGTTCTGCCGCCTCTTCAAAGTCACAGGATATCCTTTCCCGGCCTACAGTCAGTCGAACAATATAAGCAATGCTATAAATATTATAGCACATACTGAGAAATATGATGGGACGCTCAGGGTAAGAAAACCTGGATGAATCGATCAGGAAGGTCAACACAGTGAAGGTGGTAGAGACGAAGCAGAGGCTGGCCCACACAGCCATCCAAATATCCGTGAACTCCTTAGCTGAGCGGCTGTACAAGCCAGCATCGTAGCCACACTTGAGAACACAGTTCAGGCTCCTCTTCACCCAGATGTACTGATCAGAATTGCTTCCCACTGAGTGGCACTCTTCCCCAGGCTGGATGGGAGTTTTGTGGGGCAAGGGTACCTCTTCATCACCTGGTCCTTCCATGCACATGTGGTTGTGGTCATTCTGGGGTGGGAACTTGCTGCAGTTCAGGCTGTCTGGCCAGGCAAACCCGAATTCTTTCAGGACTGGTTCACAGCGTCTCTTGACTGAAAGACACATGCCACCGCACGGGCCGATGGGGATGTTGATCTTCTCTGTGCACATTGGCACATAAACCGAACAAAGGAAGAACTGGAAAAGCAATGGCAGGAACAAAGAAAACAATGAGTGGGGCTTGACCAAAAGCGCAGAGCTGAGCGAATGCTTCCAGGCAGTGGACGGATCTACTTTTAAGCCAGCCTACTGGGAATATGTCTGTTTACTCTGACCTCCGACGCCGCTGCCTAATAATCCATCACTTTTACAGTTACCTTAGTTAGGCTCCAGGGCTCCTTTTCACAGGAGCATAAATGAGGAAATAACTAAAACGTGTCTGAAGAGTTACATCATCTTTTTTCACACAACCCTTACAAAAATAAACTTTTAAAAAGTGACTTCCAATATCTCTCTCCTTCTAGCTACCATTTGAGAGACCTAAAGAGTCTAATAAATTGACTTGGTCACTTAGGTGATGGGTACTTGACTTTTATCCTTATTTCTCTGTTGCCTTAAAATATAGATCCTGTGATCATTCTATTATCCCCTAATTTACATTTTAATTTTAAAAAGTCAATCCTGAATTTAAACAGAAAGTGTACTAAATTGAGACTCTTGGACCCAAAGAGGAAATATGGGTTGGGGGGGGGGTCTTTGGTCTCCAGGGATTTGTTTGACTAGCAATTCCTCAGTGATTAATAATGAAGCACAATAGGAAGATGTAAATGTTAAGTCCCTGAAATTGCAATAGCAGCAGGGGAGAGTCCAGTTGCTGTCCTCAATTCCTCCAGCATTGATAAACAGTCTCCTTGGCTCCTTACAGATGTTGTCTATGAAGTCTAGAGTTACAAGTAACTATTTTCCAGCATGTAAAGGGATCCAGGCTTGTCTTTCAAAACAACTTGGCTGCCTCCCCAGGATACATGTAATTAAAAATATATATCCCTGCAAAAGCTCTTTCTCCAACAAACTTGCCACTGATGTCAACCGTGTGCTGTTTCCAGGCTGAGAGTGAGAGGATCATTTCCTAAGCTTTTATAACCTAGTTTGGAAGTCCTGAAACTTCCACAGGGATATTTCTCCAGCAACAGGTCTAATCCCAACCATCTTCCCCAAACCACAACTCAGCTTTTACAGTGACCTATGTAAAAACCCGAGCCTGTAAATAAACCGTATGTCTGTTTTTTATCTCGCTACAGCCAGAACTATAGCTTTCTTGAGGTTTCAACCTGGACAACTCTAACCTCTATTCTTTCTTTCTTTCTTTCTTTCTTTCTTTCTTTCTTTCTTTCTTTCTTTCTTTCTTTCCTTCTTTCTTATTAAAGCCACTCAGCCTTATCAACCAAAACATGACTAGTGTTAAGTTTTAAAAACTTCATTCCAATCCACTTCCCATTGAGTTGGCTATATAAGAGAAATAACTACGTTATATATGCAAATTACTTTTCATTTATTATTGTAGGAAGAATTTCTATATAATTACACATTACCAAGGTTTTAACATCTTAATGACTGTCAAGAAAAGGAGGGAAAAAAGAAAAAGAAAAATGAAGTTCTTCAAATATGCACACTACCTTCCTGAAGCTTTTTCAGTCCCTCCAAACACGAAACCTGCCTCCAACGCAGGACAAGAAAGAACTCAGGCCAACCTAACCACTCTTTCCTGTATGACCTCTAAAAAGTGCAGGACGACGGCGGGACATTCTGCAGAAAACAGGCAGCGATGTTTTATTTGGTAACCTACACCCAAAAATACAGGCATAAAGGAGGTCGATGAGTGACCTGGAAGGGCGAAGTTCTGTCTCCTTATCACTCCTTCCAAGATTTAGGTGCAACCAGCTGCCCTGCCAGGACTCGCCCACCAAGCAGCGGCTGCCAGAATCCTTGGCAAAGATAGCCCTCAACTCCACTGGGGTTAGGGGCTTGGCCAGACATGGGCAGGGGAGAAAAACGGAAGGGCGGGGTGTAAGAATAGGTTCTTTCGCGGGCCAGATGACTTACACAACGTTTTGGCTTCCAGTCTCCAAGAGGGACAGAAAAATGGGGGGTGGGGTGCGGGTTGGAAATCACTTTCCCAGGAATTGTAACCTCAAGTTAGAAAGGGAGCAGGGGCTCGATCTGTCAGGGATCCCAAGGAAGGAGTTTGGAAGTCCCTATCTACCGAGTCCTCCAGGGATGGGGGTAAGGGAGCCCACCTGCAGCTGGCTGGAGCAGCCGTACTGGATGAGCGGCGTGAAAGTTGTCAGCTGCAGCTCGGCGTCTGTCTGCAGCTCGTGTCCCACTAAGTTGGGCATCTTGGTCACGTTGTAGCCGAGGTTCTGGCACATGGCGATGCGGATGGGGTCGCAGCGCCGCTCCTCCTCGTCCCCGAACCCCAGTGTCGGCCGCAGGAGCAGGAGCAACTGCAGCAGCAGCCCCAGCCTGAGCCCGACGCCTCCAGGCACCCCCCGGATGCTCGGCCCTGTGCCCCGCCAGGCCATGGCCAGAGCTGCGGGCAGCAGAGGCAGAGGCTGCTCTAGCAGACACCCCCAGTTTGCACAGGAGCGCCGGTGGCCGCGCTGCTCCCAGCTCCGGATAGGGAATGCGGTAAGGCGCCAAGGGCGACAAGGGGGCAGCAGTCGCCTCTCCAGCAGTTGTACGAGAATGTGCGGGATATCAGACGTCCGGAGCCGGGACCGAGGGATGGACTGCTAGGGTCATGGCTGCAGGCGGCGATCCCAGAACTCGGCGCCGGCCGAGTCCGGCTTTTCGGCGAAGCCCGCCTGCACTCTACGCCGCGCTCTTCTCACCGCCCCAGCGCTCTGTGGCGCTGGAGGTTCGCAGGGCGGGGGCGGGGCGGGACGGACAAAGCGACTGTCCAATGAAAGCCCCCCCTGGTCAGAGGGGGCGGGAAGGGGCGGGGCCCCTCTCCTGCTGTAAGGGTCAGGCCCCCGCCCGCGGCTTGATCCTCTCTCCCTTGCTCGCTCCAGAGGCGCCCCGCCCCGCTTGGCTTCCCGGCGCTCGGCGTCCTCCCACCCGGATCCATTGCACGCTGTGGCCAGGCGGCGATGGAGCCCCGTGGCTCCTGCCCAGCCAACCTGCTCTCCTCTTTCAGGTGAGACGTGCTCCCACATCTATGTCCCTTTCACGTCCTTCCCCTAACAGCTGTCACCTCCGCCCCCGTGGCCACCTCTGTGTCAAGCAAAATAATGAACACAAAGAACACGGTATTTGGGGTTTACACAGATTGTGGCTTTAAATCCTCGCTGTGTGACCTTGAGCAAATTGCCCAACCTCTCCGCGTCAGGTTCCTCATCCGTAAAGTGACTTGGGAGGATTAGCGATAAAGCCTGAAAGGCTTAGAGCTGGTGCCTGGTACTGCGCGAGTTCGCAGAAAATTTCACCCCTAGCCAGTAGGGCTGGCGCCCGCCCCCCGGCCCCGCCCCGCACTCGGCGCGACCTGCGCCCCGGAGCAGAAGGTCTCCAGCCCCGGTGGGGGAGGCGCTCCGGAGCAACAGAGCTGCCGATGGGCTCGCGCTCCGATTTCCTCACCGTACGAAATGAAATTCCACAGGGGGATTCAAAAGGAAATGAGGCCGGGACGCTCCGTGCTTCTCGGCCCGCCGCCCTTCCTGTCTCGGGGACACGGTTTCTAAATAAGGTTGGGAGGGTGAGAGCGCGGGAGGGAAGAGGCTTGACCTATGCACCCGAAGCGAGGAAGGCGCACAAGCCACAGGGACGCCCCTTCCCACACCCGGGACACCCTTCCCCTGCATCCTGCACTTTTTTCGTTCCCATTCTTGCTCTACGTAGCACTCTGGGGGTCGGCAGATGTTTCCACCCGTGTTCCAATCCTCCTCTTCACCCACAAAGAAAGGACTTTGTATTGGGTCCACCCTCTCTCTGCTTCCCATTTGGCCAGTGGAACTCTCAGCAGGTGATTTCCCAAACCATGTACTTGTTGCTCGATTGGTGAGACCAGTAGGAGCCTCCAACTGGCCACGCAGTAGGCCAATTTCTGAGTGAAGTCCATGCTCTCCTGTCACATAGCGGTTCTCAGTACACGAGGTAATGCCTGCAGTGTAGATCATCTAACACAGTGACTGATGAATAATGCTTAATAATAACTCGGCTGTCACTTTTTGTTTATATCTGGGACAGATCGTGAAATGTAGCTCATAAGTCTACCCCTTGCTTGTCAGTCCTGGTAATAAGTAAAGGGATTCCTCCACTCTCCTTCAGTTCTGTTTGCCTAAGCCCCTGCCTGTGTTATTCTGAGTTCTTTGTGCCTTCCCATTTCATTTGGTCTTCTGGCACACAGCCGAGGTAAGGTATAAATTGGAAGGATACATGCATTCAAATTTTGTAGCTTTAGCTTTCTTATGTTGACTGGACCTGGTTGAGGGTCAAGAATGGAGTCCTCTATTTTGCGTATTTGCCTCTGTGCCTGGAACTGGCATATACAAGCTCCGTCTTCTCAAGTCATTGTCATAATCTGGTAAAGAATGTTTTGGCCCTTTAAGTAGACTGGGGAACTGAGGCGAAAGCAAAGCACCAGTTAGCAATGATAGGACCCACCAAATCAGAGCCCGACCTTTTAAGGCTGGAGGGCAAGATTCCAGGAGTTCAGGACCAGGTTGAGTCCTCTGTATACAGGTGGCACTGGATTACAGGATTGCATAAATAATCAGATGAAGAAAGCAGTGACCTATTCATTGTCTGAGAGGAACAAATTAGATGAATAGATTAAATTGATATGTGATCCCCATTCTCTAGGATCACATAGGAGACCAACAAAACAAACACACTGGGCATGGTGAGCCGCAGGGAGCCACGAGCAAACTGGACATGGAGGTAGCTGAGTTTGGAGAGCTACTCAAAGAGATGACCTGCAAGACTGTGAGCTACTTAACAGAGCTAGGAGTGTCGCTGGAACTCCGCCTAGAGCGGGGTGTGTGTGTGGCTTATAAAACAGTGAACTTCTGAAGTCAAGGAGGATGATGTGTCTGTTACTCACAGAATGCCTGGCAAATAGGCAGGACATGGTTGGTGCTGGCTGAAGGGGCACTATTATCAAAACAGTAACAGATTTCATAAGAAACCCTATTCTGCACCAGCGTCCCATGACTTACACTCATTGTATTTAATTATTAACAACCATCTGAGAAAGGTCAAACAATCTGACCAAGGTGCCTCACTATGCAGGAGAGAAGGACTCACTTGCCCATTTGCTCTAGTCTAAACTCTGTGCCCATGTTCCTGTTCTCAAAGAGGAAAGTGCTCAATTCTCAGCCTCGTCTACCATTAAGGATGACCTTTTTAGGGGGATCCTGACCTCTTCTCCTAGGCCTGGAATCTTTGCTTAAGCATGTCTGAAGCAACTTGTCTCCTTTGAGAACACATGAAGAAGCCCCTTTTCCATCAGAAGCTTTTCCTGTCAACAGCTTTTCTTTCTAGCCAGGGAACTCATCACAGGTATTTTCCAAAAAAGAAAGCCAAGGGAATCACATTTCAGTCTGAATGTGGAGAGAAAACAAAGACCAGGACTTCAAGCTAAGTCTGAATGCCCCCCTGGCCTCCTTCTCATGGAGTTGTTCACGCGGTCCATAACCTCCCCTGGTATCAAATACAGTGTGCTTGTCTTTGTTACAAAAAATACTTCTCTGAGGGATTCAAGCAGAGAGCTATCGCCCGGTGACAGGCACAGTGTATCTGAGAGGAAAAGATAGAGATGCAGGACAAGAACCTTCAATTACCCTAAAGTACAGGTCACTAGCCCCTAGTGGCTTTGTCCCAAGTGCAGGACAATTTCCTTGGTCCAGCCTTCTAGTTTTTAGGATGCAAACCCTTTGGAACAGCAACAAACATGACTTCTGTGGGTGGCTGAGCAGCTGGAGGACTCAGTATTTGCAACCAAATGAGAGGCTGTGATGCTGTGAACCCCTGTGATGTGTTACGTTTTCAACCTGCCATTTCTGCACTGATATATTTGTGTAATGGTGCCTGAGTTAAAAGCTCCCTTCGGAGGCCAGCAGTTAGGCTAAAAAGAAAAAAATCTACCACCTAAGGGGCTGGGTGCAGTAAACATGCTTTCCCTCCTAAGGAAAACCTCTTATTTGTAGTTCTTCACTAACCCAATTAAATGTTGAAGTGGTCACCCCAGAGCCTGCTTTTTATTTCCCCAAGAAACAATCCAGCTAATCCATATTCAGTAGCTTCTAAGAAAAGTCTTATTCCAACCACTCATGAAGAAACCAGCTTCTTTGAATCTAGACAGAACATTTAGAAATCACAAAGAGCTGTCTTGTTAGAAAATGCAAGAGAGTGATTCATTATTACCCTGGCTGGTTTGGGAGGGGAAATTCACTGGGATTAATACATGCACCTATTGGGAATTTACTATGGCGCCACCAAGCTCCCAATTTACATTGGGAGACACCAAGCCACATCCCATCAGTTTACAAGTAGCTTGGGCACTACATTTACACCCAAACTAATTATAAAACAAAAACATGCATGCTGGGTCAGGTAGCAGAGAACATTAATCCCGCTCCAAGCTGAGCAATTGTTAGTCCTAAAGACTAAGTAACTCCTATTAAAAGGCACAAAGTCCCTTCTTAGTCCATTGTGTTATTAGCCTGCATATGATTATCACCACAGGGCTCTTGATGCCAGGTAATCAAGTCCTGTTCCATCCACCATACTTTTAGCAAGTATGAAATGAAACACTGGAAATTCTTATTAGTGGTGATAATAAAGCAAACAGACAGGCAGCCAACAATGTCTGTGGGAGGCTAAAGTTAATGCAGATGTACCGTATGCCCCCACAGGCTAAGCTTATGGCAGCGTTCACTTTCACAGCATTGTTGTGATCACAGGTTGTTGTGATCTGAGCTGGGTACTTGGACAAGGTCTGTAGCCATTTACTAGATGGCCCCTACATTAAGGTGTTTAGAGTTCACAGTCACATGAGATCAAAAGAGAAACACATTTATTTTATTTTATTTTATTTTATTTTTATTTATTTATTTTCATTTATTTATTTATTTGTTTGTTTTCGAGACAGGGTTTCTCTGAATAGCCCTGGCTGTCCTGGAGCTCACTTTGTAGACCAGGCTGGCCTCAAACTCAGAAATCCGCCTGCCTCTGCCTCCCAAGTGCTGGGATTAAAGGCGTGCGCCACCACACCCAGCTAACACATTTCTTTACGGTTGGTGCTTTTTCTTGGCCTCCCTGAACTTCAACCACTTCCATTGTCATAAACAAAATTCTGTCTGTCTTCTAAGGCTACATACCTTGCTTACTCTGTCTCTGTCAGAGGCAGTGCTATGTTCTTCACTGGTCCATAGAAGTCACTTAAGAATGTGGGTAGATATAGGAAACTACCATAATGTAGTCAAGTCTTGCCCTTCCCATAACTCAGGCATGATTCGTGGTGTCCAGCTTTCTTCTGAACTCGGTTGTTTGACAACCATTTACCTTTTTAAATTTCACTGTGCCTATTCTTAAATACTCTGAAACATTTGTGTGGGTTGAAATGGTGGTTTAAATTAGAGGCAGATAGGTTTATTTGCTTTAAAACTCTAATATTTTCTTATTACTGGGTATTAGCAATTTGAGCATTGTCAGTTGAAGTCATTGAGAATTATATGTAGCACAGTACAGAGCAAGGCTCTCAAGCTGAGATGGTATAAGTCGGGGGATGACTTCTTGGTAAGGTTATAGAAAAATGAGAAGGGGAGCTTAGTTTTGAGGGATAAGTTTCCAAGAGACCAAGGGATGGCAGTGAAATAGTAGTTTCAGAAGCTCACTCCTCCTCGCTGGACTCAGTGGAAGTGAATAGGAATAAAAATAACCAGCAAAGGGTGACCCAGCCACCATTGTACACAGGCACTAGTAAAAAGATAGAGGGAGGTCATATCCTCTGTCAAGGGAAGAGGAGGGACTGCTGTGTTCTGTGAAGTGAAAGCATCTTCGCCGTTTTACCATTACCTTAATCTGGAAGCTAAGTGTGACCATAAACCGTATTTGAATGCAGAACTGATACAGAGTGGAGTTATATCTCTTGGTACTGTTTTGGCATATTTCAAGAGTGCATGTGAATGCATGCGTGTGTGTGTGTGTGTGTGTGTGTGTATGATACGTATGCATGCACACTTGTGTATACATATTTGTGTGATGGTGCATTCACCCATGCATGTGTGTGTGTGTGCACGTGTGTGTGAAGGCCAGAGGTTGACATCTGATGTCTTCCTCTATTGATCTTAACTCCTTCTCCTCCTCTTCCTCCCCTCTCCTCTTCTTCTTCTCCTTCTCCTCCTCCTCTTCTTCTCCTTCTCCTCCTCCTCTTCTCCTTCTCCTCCTCCTTCTCCTTCTTTAACATCTGATGTCTTCCTCTATTGTTCTTAACCTTCCTTGTTCTTCTTCCTCCTCCTCCTCCTCCTCCTCCAACTTTCCCCCCTCTCCTTCCCCCTCCTCTTCCTCCTTTACCTCCTCCTTTTACTGCCCCCCCTGCCCGCCCCGCTGCTTCTTCCTCTTCCTCCTTCTTTGAGACATCGCCCCTCAGCGAGCCCGGAGTTCAGTGTTTAAGATAGCTTAGCCAGCCAGAAAGCCCTGGAACTCTTCCTCTATCAGTCCTCTCCTCTGTCCCTTGCCGGTGCCTCTGCTGCAGACTTGCCACCCCAGGCTCTCATATGGCTACTAGGTTCTGAACTTAGGTCCTCATGATTGTACAGCAAACACGTTAACCAGCAAAATTGTCTACCCTACCTATAGGCTTGACCGCTTTTCTAAGCATTTCCTTCCCTATATCATTCCAGATTAATGGTGACCCTAAGAAAAATTAGTATGACATTGAAAGTAAAGAAGAAGCATTTGTTTGATGCTCTGAAAGTCAGGAGTGGGTACAAGACAGCATGGACACTCAGATACTGTCACTCACTTGTTGCCACACCTGTTAGCATGCAACAGCAGTTGGATCTCAAGTTCCTCCAAATGCTAATAAGTAAGCCCTTCTAGTCACTGTTGACAAAGCTTGAAGGTGGTTAAACCTCTATCACTGTGAGTCCCATTTTGCCCTGGTTTTCACACATGCCACACCCAGCTTCCAACCTTTCTCCCTCATTGCAGCCCTGGCTGGTCTTATGTGGTTTCAGGAACAACAGGCAATGTCACACATGGAGTCTTTATAATAAACTCTTTATTCTACCTCACTCATAATTCCCCTGACTAGTATATTTCACAAAAAGATTCCTTGAATGTCAATACATGGAAACTGCTCCCCAACTTACAGGGGAAGCTGTAGCAAACAGGTGACTTTCCCTTGTGGCATACAGAGGATGAGCCATTCATCTTTGACCAAGTATGCCTCAGATTCTTCTTTGATGTATGTATGTGCCTGTACTCAGCCTGTTATACTAGATCCTAGCATCTGCAGCAAGCATTTAATTGACCCAGGCTCTTGGTGTTTTTCCATATGTTATAAATCTGAATGACTTCTCTCCGTCTCCACCAGTCTGAACTGCCTAGTCTGCTTCTCTGGCTCTGTCTTCGTACTGCTCACCTGTGACCCAGTCTCTATACAAGAGTGAGCTTTTAAAACCAACTGCACAGCTTATATTCTTTTTAGATTTAAAAGTTCTCAGATTTTTCTCATTGCAACTAAGCATAGAAAGAGAGCTCCCTTTTCAGTGACACTTGCTTTTTTTTTTTTAACCATGGTACACCACCGTGTCCTTCCCTCAAGTCCTAAAACTTTCTAAGCTAGTATCTAGCTGTCTCCTCTGCCTAGAATGTTTCCTGTAGTCCTTAGACAGGTGTCGTTGTCTCCAAGATCTTCCCTGGACATTCATGTCTCGCCCTTCCCTTTCAGCGTTTACTCCTTGACCCCATTTTGCTTCCTTCAAAATTGTTCTTCCCCTCCACTCACAAGAAACTTGCCTGAGGTGCCCCACAGCAAATGGCAGAAACAATATTCTGACTCGGGTCCATTTGGCTCCGTGGGCTGTGTTTTATCTGTTATGCCCACCTTCTGCCTTTCTTAGCTTTATTTTTCCTGCAGGTCTTCTATACACTAAATTGATAAAATACCCCATAGGGCATTAGAACTGAACGGAACATTTGATAATTAGCTATTTCCTTGTGTAGTCATTCCAGTAAGGTGACGACTTCACAGCCTACTGACTGAGGTTTCACAGTGTGTAGTGCACAGGCAGGTAGTACAGGGTAGACAGTGTAAATCACTTGCTTATATCCTAGTGATTTCCAGGTATATATATATATATATATATAAAACAACAAAACAAAACAAAACAAAACCTGGTTTTGCTTCAGTAGCCCTTGAGCTCTCAGTCTCAAGAAGCTGGCTGAAGCTGGCTGCAGTGGGGAATGGCTGGAAATGTATTACTGAGGAGGCTGAGGCAGGAGGAGCTAGATTAGCAGGGAGACCCTGCTGCAGAAGGAAAGGGACTGAATTGTAAATGCCTTTTGTTTCCCCGTTTATCTACTTTGTTGTTGAGAACCCAAACCCATGATGTCAGTTCTCTAAATTCTAAAACCAGGCAGAGGAATGCCTTTTAAGAAAATGTTTTTCAGGCATATGCCAAGAAAAGACAGGAGCAGATAGCATCTGATAACCAGAGATCTGAAAGGACATTTCCAGATCCGCTGCTGCAGAGCCCTGCTTAACAGATAAAGGGGCCCTGTAGACGGGACTCACTTGGAAGAGCAGGGCTAGAGCCACGTGTGATTCACGTGCTACATCAGTCTGTCTTTCCTTTACCTCCTTTGTTCTGTGGACACAGCAAAGGCCCAGCAGGCTGACTTGAGGTTTCATACAGTACAGAGAGCTAGTACGTGCATTGCCCTCCTTGTGTGAAAGTACTGGTGCCCATACTGTTCATCCACACACTATGTATGAACCAGTGCCCCACTTACCTGCCTCAGCGATGAATCACTCCACCTCTGCCATCAGCACTTTTTCTTCTTATCAGAAGATTGTTTCTCAGAAAATAATGTGTTTGATTTTACTGCTGAGACCACAGACTTTCTTATCTTCCAATTTTGCTGGTAAATGATTCAGAGAGAAAGGGGAGTACCAGTTGACTGTCTACATTGGTACTGCTAGGATGACACAGTGCAAGGCTAGATCCCAGGGCACCTGACTTCATGGTTTGGTACTTCATTATGCTGAGATGATAACATACCGCAATGATGTCATAACACTGACCCAAGAAGAACATCTTCCACCATGGAAATTAAGAAATTCTATTTCCTCTTTAAAGTAAAGGCCCACCACGGTATCTGTCCCTAAGAAGAACAAAAGCAAACATGTCTATATCATTCTAATAATTTTATGAAAATAAAGAGATGAAAATATGAAATTTCTTGCTTTGGGGTTTAGAGAATGCTATTAGCTCTCCCTAGTTCGCTTTACATGATGAGTGAAAATGAATATATTAATGGCGTATAACACAATATTTTGATATATTTATACTTAGTGAAATGATAATCAAAATGAAGCTAATTAATAGATCCATAACCTCACATAGTTACCTTTTTATATGTGTATCAAAAATACTTAAAATAACATCTCAGCAGAGGTCAAGTATATAATGCTTCTACTAATTATAGTTGTCATGCCATACAGATATGCATAGCTTAATCATCTTGCATAAGATCTATGTACTTGTATAATATTTTACCCTCTGACTAACACTTCTCCATTTATATAGACTTCACATTTTAGCAATGTTCTCTTTCTGTGAGATTGAAGATTTTAGGTTGCATGTGTAAGTGAGAACATACAGTACCTTCTCTTTGCACAGTGTCCTCCAAGTTCCTACTTGGAGTGTGACAGGATTTCCTTGTATTTTTATAAATCAGACTACTATTCCATTCCATATGTTATGATGTTTTTCTTCATACATTCATCCACTGATGGATGCTTACTTTAATTCAATTCCTCAACTATTATGAACAGTGCTTCAGTCAATGTAGAGATATTGATAGCTCTTTGACAAACTGATTTCATTTTCATTGGAGGTGTGTGTGTGTGTGTGTGTGTGTGTGTGTGTGTGTGTACTCAGTGAATTTAATTAAGGCTGCTAACATGAGCACAGTGGGGGTTGTTTACTGAAATATAACAATCTATCAGTAGCTATACCACGGAGGACAATAACAACCTCTCCCATGGTATCCATTAACTAATTATGGACCTGGCGAGGTGAGCAACTCATGAGCCCCCCTTTATGTATGATGAAATATTGACAAACCCAGTCTTGTGCAAGTAATCACAGCTTTAGTGAGTTTATGAGTGAAATGTCCATGTCATGCCCAGAAGACACCTTTGCAGTATACCTCTGCAACCTCTGACCCTTAATGTTTTTTTTTTTATTTTTATTTCCCCTTCCGTGATGTTCCCTGAACTTTTGGAGGGAGTAGTGGTATATAGAATATCAGCCATGAGTTCTGTCCTGTAGAGTAGGCATCAATCAAATGAGAGGGTAGTTGGTTGCCACTATAATAGTCATGCCACCGTTGCATTGTTGGGCATATCTTGCCAGCAAGTCATTACTGGAGTTAGCATAGTAAGACTGTTCATAACTTTTCTTTTCCAGAAGTCTACATACCTCCTTTCAGCACCATAAAGTTAGACAGCGAGGAGGACTGTTTCAGCTCAGTTCCAGCTTGAAAAAAAAAAAAAACCAAAATCTTGCAACCCCAGTATGTAGTGTCATCAGAAATAGGGTCTTATGATTATGTCCTGGTGGACAAACAAGAGCATTGTTCATCTTATAAGGATCATGCCCAAAAATTCTATTACCCAGATAGATGTCAAAATATTTCCCTAGTGTTTAATAGTTCCGGGTCATAAATTTGACTCTTTATTTAGAGTTTTTGTTTTCTAAATAAGTAAGGATCTCATTTTACTGTTACTATATGTATATTTATATTTTACAATATAATTTATTGATGAGACTTTAATTAAAAAGTCTTCATCTTTGACTCTTGGAAAATTGATTATGCTTTCAGGAAGTTCTACTTCTATTTAACCTATGAATTTTTTTTTTCATTTTGAAAAACAGTTAAATTTCTCCTTTGGCACAACCAAAAAGGCCTGGTGCCTCCAACAGATGCAGAAATGTAAAAGCCTTAAGTCTTCCAATTCCAGGTTATCACCTCTGGGAATACTAGATGTAATGCCAGCACGGATATACTATTTTGATACTAAGCACATTTCTCAGAAACTCAGGCAGCATGCCATTTCACAGAGCTAGTTCTCATCATTGTCCCAAGGTGTGGAATCCCCACTGCCGTCCTTCAGCCTCGGCTTTCTTGGCTGTGGAAAAGAATTGCTCTGTTTAGCATTTGCCTCCCAAACATGCTGGGAAAAAAATACATTCACAAAATTCAAAAGTTATTTGTCTCTTGAGGCTTTCATCCCTGTGTAAATAACTTTTCCATAAGAAAATTCTGCTGTAGGTCAAAACCTGAGGTGGGGATTTGTGATCAAGAGGTTTCTTGAGTGTTGTCAAGGAGAAGGCAAGTGAGAAAAACAGATTAAAGCACACACAAAAAAAGGTCTTGGCCCTAGATGATGTCTCAGTTCAGACATGGAATATGCTGAGGGACAGATTACACTACAGGGTGACTCTCAGGCTGTGGTGAGATGAGCTCACCTTTTGTAACCCTGACATTCAGTCAGAGATCAGGGGTGTGTGTGTGTGTGTGTGTGTATGTGTGTGTGTACAAAGCCTCCTGATCAGGTTGGCTCACACCTACTCAAGGTGTCTTTTTGGCCAAGAACAATTTTCAAAGAAGGGAATACCTGTCTATTATATTGGACAGTATCTTTCCCAGCATCTGAGGGCACCTGCCTAGGTTCACTGGTTGGTAGAACGGTCTGAACAAGGTACCAACCACAATTCTTATACAAGACATAAAATCACTTAAACATGAGTATTGGTTCACTAATATTAGAGTTCCCAGAGATGCCTCACTACATTATTCCTTTCCACAGACTCAATTAATGAGTAAATAAAGGTAAAAATTATATAAGAAAACAGTCTCTTGGTTTATAGTGGCTACCACCAAAGTTGATATCCAAACACAGCACTCTGTTTCTGTATTCTTCTGGCCTATTGAAATGTATAACTTTGAATTTACACCATAAATCATATTTTATATTCATTTATATTATATGGTACTGCCACATAGTTCAATCTTATAGAATGACCAATAGGTGGCACCAGAAACACCACACTTAATTGCAGTTAATTTATGCAAAATGTATTTATGTCCTAAAACTTTAGTCTCTTTCAACATAGGTCTGCCATATTGAAAAGGGATTCATAACATTGACTCCAACTCTAAACTTGGTAACTTACAGTTCAGCTATTTTGCTATTTGAGTTCTTTCAATGGAGTACTTTGAGTGGTGGTGGGGGTGTGTGGGGAAGGATGATAGTGAATTCAGAAAGAAAACATCTATTCATTAGCTACAGGAAGGAAAAGCACTGGAGACCCGCATCCTTTAACTTTGAGGTCTCTTGAGTATATAAATGCTGCAGATTATTAGGAAATATTTGAATAACAGGATAAAAAAGTCAAGGATTCTGCTTCCAAAACATGAACTCTATTCCGCAATAAAAACAGACTTGGATGGCAACCAAGTCGCCCAAGGATCGCCCTCGCCACTATCTGACCACAGGGTTCCACTCTGGAAAAGGGCTTTGAGTCTGGTGTTCATCATTTTCAGATTTGTTTCTTTTGAAGTTTGCACTTTATTGTTGGTGAAGGGAAGTAAAGGAGGAAGGGCACCACGTCTTCCAGATTAGCTTTTCTTTTTTGAGAAGTCCAGCTTTTGGCTTCTTTCTGCGAGCACACTATTTATTCTAAGGAGCAGGATGAGTTAGCGGGGAGAGTGCTGGGCTGAACCGGGCCGCAGAACACTCTGCATTTGCTGGTACTTCTCTAACCATCACTTGACCTTCCAAACATATTAAACACTGGGATACCGAGTCCCAGAAAAGTCACTGAGCTGCCAGTTACTCAATCTAGTTTCTATGACTACAAGGTCAAGGCTAAAGCTAGGATGTGCAAATGGGCTTGCTCTGCAAGTGTGGATTGATCCTTTTCAACTCACCAGGCTTCAGGTTCATCCATAGCTTCCAGGCTATGAAATTTTATTTCTAGCTTCCTGCTAGAAATCAGCAGATTCTGAACAGTACGTGTGGAGTGTGATGCCTTGTGTACTGATTGGGACTGGAGGTGTGGCTTGGCACCAAGGGCAATAGGAAGGGAGGGTAAATCTCACTTTGATAACAGTCCAAGGTGGAAGGTGACACCGCTATTATACAATGTGTTGAACAGCCTGGTTCTTGTGTTTTGAGGGAAAAGCAAATACCAAGACCTGATTAGCCTTTCCTATACCTATCACCAGCTTATTATACTGTGAACATTATGCCTCTGGGAGCTTTCCTTTCCAAACGAAATGATTCCAAGCTTTGGAATGCCTCTTTACATGGTATACACCCTGCCACCCCTGCTAAGAATTCTTCTCCCTCTCTCCCTCTGAGCCTCTTTTACTTTTTCTCTGCTGTATTTACCACCACCAGTACTACTACTGTTATTGCTGCTATTAAAACGGAGCCTTAGCCGGGTGTGGTGGCGCACTCCTTTAATCCCAGCACTGGGGAGGCAGAAGCAGGCGTATTTCTGTGTTCGAGGCCAGCCTGGTCTACAGATTGAGTTCCAGGACAGCTAAGGCTACACAGAGAAACCCTGTCTTGAAAAACAAAACAAACAAACAAACAAAACAAACAAACAAAAAAACGGAGCCTTATTATGTAGCCTAGGTTAACTTTGTGCATAGTTCTCCTGCCTCCTTTCCCCAAGTGCTGGGATTCCAGGAGTATACTTGCTTTTCCCTTTTGACAGCAGGGCTGACTGAAGGGAGTTTGTTTTACTTTTTACATAAAAGCTAGAAACCAAGCCTTGTGGCAGTGCTCAATAGAATCCAAGCCTGGTGCCACAGGTCAACAGAAGCCAAGCCTGGTGGCAAAGGTCAATAGCCCTAAATACCAAGTCAGGACAATGCCAAATTCAAGGGCTTTCTGGCTTATTTAAGTACGTTTGAGACCAACTCTAGACACTTAATGTGATACTGTCTCAAAACAAAAATTAAAAAAAAAAATTGATAAAAAGGGCGGAATATGGAGCTCCATGGTAGAGTGATGTCTAGCATGCGTGAGGCCCTGGTTCTATCCCTAGTACCAAAAGGAAAACACAGGAGATCTGTACAAGGACACATGTACACTATTTTATTACATATATGCATGCATGTGTATATGTATGTATGTATCCATATATACATATGTCATCCCTAGTACAAAAAAAGGCAGTAGAACTGTTCAAAGACATGTGTGTGTGTGTGTGTGTGTGTGTGTGTGTATGTGTATATGTGTGTGTGTGTGTGTGTGTGTGTGTGTGCGCGCGTGTATGTGTGTGTATCTCCCCACATCATGAACAAGAAAAGTCAGGAAAGAAAAAGAAAGGACAATAATCTTAACTCAGTACTTAGGATGTGAAAAGCCCTCTGCTACATCCATTAGATATCTTATCCCTTCATCTCTGAGATGGGAGCTGTGCCGTGTAACGGTTTTGTGGTCAGGAACTAGAGCCAGACAGACCTGGCTTCTCACCAAAGCCTTGATTCTGCCTCACATGTGACTGGACAAATCTACATGACCTTCCTAAGCTTTGTTTCCCCACTGAAACAACATGCGTAACATTCTTGGTATTGCCTTAGAATAAATGCTCAGTGAAGGTTAACTAACATCATTGCAATCACTCCAATGAGCAGATCTTATCTACATCATACTACTTGAAAACATTCAAGGTCCTAAGAGGTTAGACAAAGTTAGTTTCAAGCCAGTTCTGATGTAATGTTTGGGCACCTGTTATTTCTTTTCCCTAACAACTCATTTTTATCCTAAGAAACCATTCCTATTCCTCTTGCCCTTTATCCCATTTTGTTCTGGAACACATCGTATAAAGGTCAAAGGAGAACTCTGGAGTCAGATGATCTGCTCCAAAGTCTCTCTATGCTACCTGCTAGCTGTGTGATTTTTGAAATTCTTTAACTATGTGGATTAGTTTCTTCATCTATCAAATGGTTGATAAAAACATTTGTCACTTGGATTCTGAAAAAAAGATTAAATAATGTTAACACAAAATGCTTATAGCATAGTCTGATGCAATGCAAATGTTCAAGTGTAAATTATTCGTGCTCTCCAGGTTGGCTGGCTCTGATTTGTCTTCTTGAGAGTGTCCTGCATCCTTGTGCATCATGTTCAATCTGGGGCAAGATCATAAACACTTTCTTATAAAGATCAGATGCCATTTTTTTTTTCGCCTTTGTGGCTATGCCATCTCTGTGAATTTCATTCAGCACTGCTGTTATGGTAGAGAATCAGCCATAGGCAGTCCATCAAGAAATATCTATGTTATGCTCTAATAAAGTTGAAACTTGAACATTGGAGTTTACATTTATTTTGATTCTTGAGGTGTTATAAAAATATTATTCATTGTGAGTTCTTTTTGCAGGCATTTACACATGACCAAACATTTTGTAGTTCATCTGCTATTGAAAAACAGGAACCAGGCTGAAATGGGTCTATCATTTTGCTTTCTGATTCCTGGTCTGAGAGGTGAACATGTGATCCACAAAAGACAAAGTCCTATTGGGACAGAATTTGTGCCTCTTCCTTTTCAGCCATGATTGTTGATGGAGAGAGAGATCTGGCCTATGGCAGAAGAAGATGAGATGAATAGTAAGAAGAATCAGAGCCAAGACAGGCAATCTAATAGAGCAAGCAGAACCTGGTCCTGCAGACTTTACCTCTAAATTAGCTCTATTTTGGTACCATGTGCCCACGCTTCTCCCTCACCCACTGCTGGCTAAGTGAGGTTTTTGTTCAGTATGATTCAGTTCTGGTACCTCGATATAACTTGTTCTCTTCACACTGTTCACAGTTATTACGAAAACTTTACTTGGCATTTACTTGGTACTCACCATGTGCCAGGCCATTTAGTACATGCTTTCCCATGTGATCTCTTTCTATATGTGGTGACCATCTCAAGTTGACATTGTGACCATAATTTGACCAAGAACACAGACATATTTGTTGCCAGTTGATTTATCCTTTTAAGGATGTAGAATGGACATTTCAGGTCCCATTTCATGTCCACCTCAGCCTCTAAGAAAGAGAACTTGAAGGGAAACATTGTCAAGGCACACTTAATCCCTCTTCTGGGAAAAAGGGCATGTCCTGATCAGGAATCCTCAGTGCTCCCTTTGGCCCTTTTAGGCAGTGGGGAGTAGCAGCCCTGGAGTTTTTGCCCAGCTGCCTGGAAGAGAGCAGATGAGCAGCTGAGGCTGCTGATAAACAGCCTGGGTTAATCCAGGTTGCAGCTTGTAGTTCTATTGCAAGACCCATCAAGGATATCCCTTCAGCAGTATCGCTTCACAGCAGTTGGCTGACTTGTGGTTCCCCACTACCTGACTCCTGGCTGTGCATGCAGGCAACTTCAGCAGGTAGAATGAGGCTAACCTGAGTAGACACGTCTTGCGCTCTGAGGAGAGAACAGGGAGGCTTGCATACACAGGGCTTTTGTGACAGAGGCTGAGAAGGAAGTCAGGGCAAATAATTAATCCCCATATCCATTTAACAGTCCTCCTCTGGAACATCAGCTCTTTGAGTTTTGGATTGGAGTCAAAGAGCTGCCAAATTAATACTTTGTATTGGACAACTTCTGTGTCTTGTTCCATTTCTTACTAAAGTAGCTGTCATAGTTTATGTTAGACACTTAACCTACATTACTTTTAATTATCTCAGCAGTTCTGCCGAGTAGATAGAAAATGTCACCAACTAAAGAGAAGAACAGAAGTTAAAAAATAATGAAGACTGGGAGGGAAATCTGCCTCTGTTTACACGACAGCAGGGGAGGCTTATAAGTGAGAATAGAGGGCCCTGCTCTACTGCTCTCAATTGCTCAGACAGGTCAAGACACCAGAAGTAGAAATGAAACTTCGGGGCTACACCTCTTCATAAGTTCTCTGACTGTTTGAAAGGAGAGAAGTTCACTACTTTGTGTTTGCTTGAGGTATCATCAGCACATGACTAATACCAGGCCCAAAGCAGGGAAATCAACAAATTTGTGTTGAATGCCTGAATCAATGGGAATTGGAAAAAAAAAAAAAAAAAGAGTTTGGTTCCAGGCTGGAGAGATGGCTCAGTGGGTAAGAGTACCAACTGCTCTACCGAAGGTCCTGAGTTCAAATCCCAGCAACCACATGGTGGCTCACAACCATCTGTAATGAGATCTGATGCCCTCTTCTGGTGTGTCTGAAGTCAGCTGCAGTGTACTTATGTATAATAATAAATAAATCTTAATTTAAAAAAATGTCAACGCTGAGCTCATGAACTTAAGTTCTTAACTCCACAGTTAAGTTCTTTCTGGAATTCTTACTACTTTTGAAATTAACTTTTATTTATGTAATGTTTTAAATTGTGGTGTGTGTGTGTGTATGTGTGTGTGTGTGTGCGTGTGTGTGGTGTGCATGTGTGTGTGCTTGGGTATTATGTGTGTGTGGTGTGTATGTGTGCTTGTGTGTGTGTGTGTATGTGACAATGTGCACATGAGAGGAACAGTGACCAGCAAAGGCCAGAAGAGGGTTTTGGGTCTCCTGGAGCTGCTGCTACTGGTAGTTGTGAGTCACCCTATGTGGCTTCTGGGAACTGAACTCTACAAGGGCAGTGCATGCTCCTAACCACTGAGCCACCTCTTTAGCCCCCAGAGTGCTTTGTACTGCAAGTGAGTAGAAGGTTACCCAGTTTACAGATTACTAGTAAGGTACTGGCTTAGTTAATGTAACACAAGTGTCTGCAAGAGTTATGCATCTTCCAAAAGTTACTCTCATAGGCCTTCTGCTCACTCAGCTTTTGTATGTGTGAGAGAGAACAGGTGCATGAGCATGCTCATGCTTGTAGAAGCCAGAGAAGCCATCCACCATGACTTTTGAGACAAAGTCTCTCACTTGACCTGGAATTAGCCCCATAGGTTAGGAAGGCTAGCCAGGGAAGCCCAGGATTCTGCTTGTCTGCCTCCTCATCAGTCATGGAGTGCCAACATGTCCTGTCTTTTTAAATGGATACTTGAACTAGAGCTATCACAGTAAATTTAAATGAATTTTTGTTTTTAGACAAGCTTTCAATGGGTTACCTATGTTTCCCAGGTTAGACCCAATTCCTGATTTTCTGGCCTTAGCCTTTCAGATAGTCAAAAGTATAGGCCTGGGCCACAGTATCAGCCCTGGGACTTCTGGAGTATTAAATAGAGGAAAGAATCTGACTCCATGGTTTTCATTCAGGCTAGTGTGTGTGTGTGTGTGTGTGTGTGTGTGTGTGTGTGTGTGTGTTGAACCTTAACTAGATAGTTACCAAGTTTTGTCTGCTGAGAAAGTTAAACAGAGACCCTTACAATACAGGCCTTTAACAGGGCTGGTATAAGGCAGGAGGGAAAATTGCAGACAGCAGTAGGGGTGGGGGAAGCTGGGGCTTTGCCTAGTCCTTGCTTCACAGGCAGAACCCCAGCCCAGTTCCCTTTTGCTTGCTCTGTGGGGCAAGGCTGCATTAGCAAGCTATAAATTCCACCAGTATAAGTATGAGGAATGTGGAGATGAATGTGAGGAAGTCTTTATTCCAGAGGAAAGGGCATGATAGTGGGCCAGCTGGAGACGGAAGACAGAACAGCTCCCAAGTGTGAGCCAGCAGAGATTTGAAATTAGAATCTCGGCTCAGCCTGCATCTGGATTTTAAGAACTGGTTGTAAGTGATAGGGCTGATGAGTAACTGGAAATAAGTCTTCAGAGACCTGAGGTGACACGGGATTGATTTGTCAAGAAAAATTATTAGTGTATTTATCTGATCATTTGAGACAACCTGTCCCTACAAATGTAGGGAATTAAACTCAGAAAAGAAGATTAAAAGTAGCAGAGGGCCCATAAAGATGAGCAGACAGTCAAGTATCCTGAGAAAGCCATCTGGGGTTGCCATCAAAGGCAACTTGATAGAGATAGGGAGTGTAAGCAATTGGCCTGCTGTCCCGTGTATTGTAGGTGATGTCCTCTCTTCAGACCAATGTTACTTTGGAACTAACAGAGAAGGATCATTTTCCATTAGGAAATGAGTTTTAGAAAGGAAAACTGTTGACGACTGTTTAGAAGATGTGTGCTAGCTGAACATTTGCTGGAACTTATAGAAGGTCTCTGGGTTCTTGGAATGCTAATAGAATGGCCTCTGTTCTTCCCCCACAGTTTGACTTAGTGTAAACAAAGACTTATGTATAAAGGGAAGAAGAATTTAAGGACAAAGATCCCTCCACACCGAAGCTTGCTTTGAGTGGAAGGATTTAAAACTATGCTATTTAGGGAACTGAAGAGATGGCTTGGCCATTCCGAGCACTTGCTACTCTTGCAGAGGACCTGGATTTGGTTATTAGAATCTACATGTCAGCTTACCTGTAACTCCAGCTTTAGGGGAGCCTATGTCCTCTTCTGGCCTCCATATGCACCAGGCATATGGTACCCATACCATGTATTCCTTCTATACCATGTAGGCATTCATGCATACACATTAAAATTACAATCGTTTAGAAACCCACAAAACTGTTTTCTAGACTTCACCTTGTCACAGAGTACATGTGTAACAGCGCACATACATACACACTAGCAGCACCTACTGAAGTAGAGCCCTTGTGCCTCCTGCAGTAGTACCAGTCCACATACTAGAGGTGCATGCACACAGTCACATTGCAGGCATCTTTCCAAGTTCTTAGGGAGCTGCACAGATGACTAGCAATTAAGAACACTTGTTACTCCTCCCAAGGACCCAAGTTTAGTTCCCAGAATGTTCCTAGCAGCACTGCACATTGGAGCCCAGCTACAAACATGCAAAGGACCATCAACAATAAGATGGATAAAGAGTGATGTATAACTTACCAGACCAATGTATAACTTACCAGACACAATATGTATGAAGCAAGCAAATACAGTTTGATTCTTTTAGAGCTAGAATGGATGCCTGGTTCATCTGTGTTGGTAAAAGCATGGAGGTGATGTGGAATGGGGGCGGGGAGAGACTGAGAGGAAGTGAAGATGTGAAGGCTTTCTGGGGCCCTGGTTGCTTTATTCCTTGAGCTAGCGGTTTATCTAAGGGCTGTAGGGTGAGTTGCACATGCTGGGAAGTGGGACTATCTGATAGCTCTTACATTTCAGTGAAAAAGCCAAATATGGAGGCAGGCATTGTAGCACACTCTTCCAGTAGGCAAGAGACTGGGGCAGGAAGATGGAGAGCTTGAGACCATCCTGAACTACACAGCCAGCTTGAGGGTAGCCTGGTGTCTTAGATAGGGTTTCTATTGCTGTGAAGAGACACCATGGCCGTGGCAGCTCTTAGAAAAGACAACACTTCATTGGGGGTGGCTTATAGTTTCAAAGGTTTAGTCCATAATGCTATGGCATGGCGTGCAGCATGGCATCGTGCAGGCAACCACAGTGCTGGGAAGGGGCTGAGCACTTAACATTTAGACCCGTAGGCAGCAAGAAAAGACTGAGACATACTACTTCCTTCAACAGTGCTACACCTACTCCAACAAGGCCACACCTACTCCAACAAGGCCACACCTACTCCAACAAGGACACACCTACTCCAACAAGGACACACCTACTCCAACAAGGACACACCTACTCCAACAAGGACACACCTACTCCAACAAGGACACAACTCTTTTTTTTTTGGTTTTTGAGACAGGGTTTCTTTGTGTAGCCTTGGCTGTAGCCTTGGCTGTCCTGGAACTCACTCTGTAGACCAGGTTGGCCTCGAAATCAGAAATTCGCCTGCCTCTGCCTCCCAAGTGCTGGGATTAAAGGCGTGCACCACCACGCCCAGCTCAGGACCCAACTCTTAATAGTGCCACTCCTTATGGACCAATGGGGGCCATTTTTATTTAAACTATCATACTTGGCTTACACAACACAGTTTGTCTCAAAAGAATAGCAACAGCAAAATGGAAACAATTCAGATGTCCATCAATGGGTGGAGGGCAAAACAAACTATGGTTCACCCATCACATACTGCTCCATGATAAAAAAGAAATAAACTGTGGATGTGGGCAGCATGGTTGGAACTATGGCTGGAAAGATGACTAGGCCATTAAAAGCACTTGCTCCAGTGCCAGAGGACCCAGCATCCATGTTAGGCGGTTCACAACTGCCCTGAACTCTAGCTCCAAGGGCTCCAACACCCTCTTTTGGCCTCCTCAGACACCTGCAAACACATGGCATACACACACATACACACACACACACACACACACACACACACACACACACACATACACACACACATAAACACACATACACATAAATGAAAGTAAAATAAAAAAACAAAGAAACAAATGTGGATAGAAGTTAAGTATTTGGATTGAAAGAGACCATGAAAAAGTAGAAAATTGATTTATTTTTGTTACATGAAATGGGATCGAGAAGTTGAGTTTAAACCCAAATGCCATCATGAATCACCTGTACATTCTGGGATGTGTTTTTTTCAATGCCATGATTTTCTGGTCTCTAAACGTTTTATCAAAGGATTGATTGAAAGCCAGGCGTGGTGGTGCACGCCTTTAATCCTAGCACTCAGGAGGCAGAGGCAGGCGGATTTCTGAGTTCGAGGCCAGCCTGGTCTACAAAGTGATTTCCAGGACAGCCAGGGCTATACAGAGAAACCCTGTCTCGAAAAACCAAAAAAAAAAAAAAAAAAAAGGATCGATTGATTGAGATTGAATGATGTATACCAAATACTTAACTGATATATGAGATTTTATAGATTCTTTAGGTTATGATTATGATTTTTTTTTGAGAAATATCTCTCTTTGTAGCACACACTGGCCTGGAACTCACTATGTTGCTCAGGCCAGCTGTGTTATCCTCAAGGCTAATCCCCTGCACATTAAGGCCTAAGACTTGGCTTATGTCTCTTATTAAGCAAGAAATACATGTTAAGTGCTAGTCTAGAACTTAACCAGGCATGTGGTATGGTAAATGCTGCTGGTGGATAGATAGTCATGCAAACTAACTAGAGACAGAATGCTTCCTCTTGCCCCTGGGAAGTAGCTGAACAGCATAGAAGAGAATCCAGTCCATGCAAAAGAGCCTGCTCTTAACTGGACTTAGATCCACCTGGGGAAGTCATTTTTGTTTTGTGCAGAGGACACAGGGAATGGGTGCTTTATTACAGCATTGAATGCATAGGTGGAACAAGCCTTGGCCAGGATTCCTCATCAATTAACTCTGGAGCAGCCGTAGCACCACCAGAATGATGTTCTGCCAGAAACCTCAAAGTTAGGGTGGTGTCACTCCAGCAGTTCACCGCAGGAGATTGTACCAAAACCATGGGCAGGAGCCCACAGCGAACAAATTACAGGACAGAGAACTGAAAGTCCAGGCACTGCCAGAATGTGGAAGAAACTCTCAGTGTTGCTCTCTGCTAAGAGAAAACTAGCTACACAGGGGTGTTCATCAGTAAGTACTATGGCAGGGTAACAAAATTGCTATAAGCTTGCCAGAAAACTAATAAAATGCCCAGATATTTGTTTTTCTAGCCCAAGGGTCTACTGGTTCCTTCTTAATACTTTTCTGCACATTATATCTTTTTTTTGGAGGCAGTTCTATTTTTGTGTTTAATGAGTTCCTAAAATTTTTATATGAAATATTTAAAAGTGAAATAATAACCTTACCTATCACATGAGGAATTTTATCCCCAAGAACTAAACAAATTATACATTTCCCAGGACTCATTATACATATTTTAATCTCAAGTTTAAAATAGAAACCTGAATGCGGTATCATATATTTGATTAATTAAAATGTCAAAGCAACATGAATAGGAACAACAACTACCCAGACTCAAGGCTGTGGAGGTGGCTTGGGAAGTGTGCTCAGTGAGTCAACACATGAACCTGCATTTGAATCCCCAGCGCGCACTTACAAAGTTGATCCTGTTCATGCATATCTGTAACCCCGAGTTATTGCAGAGTACGGGTTCAGTGTGTAAAGGGTGTCTGTGTAGAAACAGGCTTGCCAACCAGTCTAGCTGAAATAGAGAGCTCTAGATTAAGTGAGAGAGACCCTCTCAGAAAAAAAAAAGTGTAAGAAGAGAACAGCAATGTAGATCCTCGAAGCCATCTTTCTTTTGCATGTTCATGCTAATATTTGCTTGTATATGCATGTGCACATGTATGTGCAGCCCCCCCACACACATGAAAATTACTTATTTGTAGTAATTTTCTACCTCAACTTCTGCCTGTTGTTGGCCAACTTGAAGCACTTACATTCAGTTTGGTTGACCCAGATACTGGGCGAACACATGTACCAGTGCAGAGAACACAAGTAGAGGATTAAAAGGGACCCGAGTCAATCCACTGTGGCTATAACTCTCGAACCTTCTAGAACAGCAAAGCCAGTCATGTGCCTGACCTCTCACCATCACCCCTGAATAGCTCACAACAAGAGGAGCCCCAGACCTTCCCTAGAAACCACAGGAGAAGAGTTCTCCAAGTATGTGACCCTCTGATGTTGAAGGAAGAGTGAGTGATATCTATGGAGAGGGCTGAGGCAGAGGAATATAAAAACTTCTAAAATGGATTAATTAGAAACAATTTAAAAATGCGTCTTTGTTTAGAACAAAAATCCACTGAAGCCCTGCCATACTAAAGTAAAGCTATTTTTCTTCTACAATGAGGGACTAGTGGAAGGAGGAAGGGGAAGGCAAGCCGAGCAGCCGGTTGTCCTGTGCCCATAAGTCCCTCCCTCGGTCAAGTTCTCCTTGCAGACTCACACCACAGGGACTCTTTCTTTCAGGCCAGTGACCTTTAGGGAAAAACAAGTCTGAACAGGGATCCCATGCCAGATACCTAAACTTATAAAACAGACAGCTAGGTTCACCAGGCACAAAACTGAGAAGGAACAAGAACAGACTGAGCAGAGGAAACAGAAAAGAGCCTGAAAGAACTACTGACTCGTGAACAAGGAGGTATGTAAGGCCATCACACTCATAAAACAAAAATAGGAGCAGTCACAACCCAAGCCTGCCAGAGAAATATAATAGGAGCTAAAGATGACTAAAGACAGTTTTCTCCTCTTGTTTGCTTTGCAAACAATAGTGGTAAGCTGCAATAAAACACACACAAGAACTTCAGACAGGAAAAGAAGTGACCTTGCCGGAGCCAAGCTGTGGCTGGCTGGCGGTGCAGCCACAGGATGCCTCAAATTGCTCATTAAGCTGCAAGTGTATGGAATTCCAGATTTGGTGTGGGAAAGGCATTTTAGGGTGGCGTGTGTAATGTGTGAAAATTGGGTTGTATAAAAGTTAAATATGTGGAAGTTAAGAGCCATCTGTGTCCACATTCCACTTGGCTGTCCCCAGGGCTTTGTAATATAAATCTTCCATCCTAAACTCAGGGTCACCATAACAATGACTAATTTCTGTATACAACTTCCCCACTTAGTAGTTTACGGAAAGCTCTTACTAGTTCTTCTATTTATTCCTTGTTTCAGAAGGCTACTATAGCCACAGTTTACTATTGAGCAAAGAAAGGGAACAGACATTTGTGTCTGTCAATTTACAGAAAATGTTTCTCAGAAGGGCAAATTTGCAATCTACTTCCCAAAAGATTTTCCATAGATTGTCAATCCCTTAGGACAGTAGTCCTCAAATCTTACTGTGAATCATAATCTTGTAAACATTTAAACACACACACACACACACACACACACACACACACACACACACGGCTGTTCTAATATCCTATTTCTTATTCAGTAGGAGCTCTAATAACTTTCTAAGTACATTTGCTGGTAAGGGTCTAAGATCCGCATATCAAGAACTATTATTGATGACAAAGAGA
Organism: Mus minutoides; assembly: GCA_902729485.2. Classification (NCBI taxonomy): domain Eukaryota; kingdom Metazoa; phylum Chordata; class Mammalia; order Rodentia; family Muridae; genus Mus; species Mus minutoides. Next base: position 1,392,246 of record LR749660.1, read on the forward strand.
CTCCTGTCTCTTTGAGAAAAGTGTTCCCAGGTCAAATTGCAATGTGCTTTTTGTGAAACAGAATACGAATAGATTTGGTTCTATAAAGAAGAGGATGAGTAATATGAAAATAATTGTAGTAGAATCCCAGAGTTGTGTATAACTCCAGTCTGGAAAAAATTTTATATACCACAAAGTTATCTTCTATATTAAAATGGAGATGCCTATGTTATACTAAAGATAATAAAAATATAAGATAATATTGTGACACACTGAAATCTATATATTCTCAGGCATCTGGGAAGTGTTTATGATGTACATTAAGCACAGGTCTTAAGATGGAGCTGACTTTGAGGGCCTGGGAGAAGAAATAAGGAAACTGGGTGGAATTCCCTCAGAATTGTTACATTGATGGTCTCTGGATTTGGGCTTAGGAGTAATGTTTAGCTCTTTTTTAGTTATATAGGGAGTACATATTATTTATACAGCAAGTAAATAAAACTGTCTTTGAAGGTTCTTAGAGACTCTTGGGACCTCCATTTAAAGGGAAAAATACCATTTCCCCTCTTTAGGCAGCTGTTAAATCCTATCTCCTTTGTTCAAGCAATCTCTCTGATACACTTACACATTTCTTGTAACATAATTCATATAAATGTCAATTTGGGAACTATTTACTAGTGCAAAAGAAGGATTATATCACTCAATCAACTAGTGTTGAATTACCACGTTTCATTGCATGGAGGTTGTTATTAAGGCAAGTCTAAACTAACCCCCCATTCCTCTCTCCATCCCTCATATTCATCTAGTTTCATCTCTCTTCCTACAACTCCTGTGGATTTTGTTGTGCTTTGTCTGTAAACTTCCCCAAAGATACAGGCCACCTTCTGATACCTGTATATAATAAAGTTTCATTTCAGTAAAAGAACGATAAACCTGTGCATGTTGTAATGGAAAAAAACCCTGTAAACCTCTGCATGTTGTGGTGTGTTGCCTATAGCTTGTATCTGTAGCAGAAGTTCATATTGTGCAGATTTCAGTGCAGGGAAAATAGTCTCCCTGCAGGAAGAATAAATAAATGGTTCATGTACTAGCTTCATTTAAACAAACATTTCCAAGACAAACTGAATATAGTGGTTTTGTTTTGGCTATAGATATTTTAACCCAGAAACTGTTTAAAATCATTCTTATATTTATAATTTACTCCTTTGAAAATTAAGCTAACACTGTATGTGTTATATACATAGATACCCAGTTCTGTGAAGTTTACAATTGTTTCCTCCCTTTAAAAGGTCTATTAGAGATAACATTTGTACACATGAATCAATAAGAAACAAATAGTAGACATTGTAAGTAAATGATTTAATGGACCTAGTTCTACATCAGAGGAGGATGGGGATCTGTGGATGTGTTTTTGTGTATGCCTGCATGTACATACTGTGTGTATGTGTGTAGAGGTCAACTTCCGGTATTGTACCTCAGGAGCCTTTAGCTTTGTTTTGTTTTGTTTTGTTTTGTTTTAGTCTCTCATTGGTTTAGAGGTTCCCTGCTAGTCCTGCAGATCTACATGTCCATTCTTCCCCAGTGCTGAGTTTATCATTCAAATTCTTTAAATATGACAGTGACAGATTTTTTGGTAGTTCCGAATGCTTGACAGCATAGCCGTCCCAACCAAGGCTGTAAAGTTTATTATACTGAAGTGAGTTCTTGCGTGCTTGTCTGCAGTAAGGAGGCAGCCCCCACCTCTACCCCTCAACATCACCTCTCACCGTGATTCTTCATTTTACAGCTACACCTACACGCGTTTAGTATACCAATAATCCTGGGGCTAGACCAAGGTAAAATGTTGCTGCTTAGGGAAACATGGCAGATAGGAGGCTTTGGGTTGCAAGTAATGAAAGGCTCACATGTACAATGTGAAAAGGAAACCTCCCAAGTCACGAGATAAGAAGTGCTGAGTGAATGTGAGCAGGAGGTTCAGAAGCTCCTCCCCAAGAACCAGGATTTTCTCATCTGACCAGCATCAGGCTGGAAGTGATGCTGCATTTCTCAGGCTTGACCACCACCCAGACAAGGAGAGGCAACCTGACCCAAGGACTTGACCTGGACCATTGCCTGATTTTATAAGTAGGATTTATGGGATCACGTCTATGGGCATTCTTTTATAGAATATCTGTGGCTGTATTTGGATCAAAACAGAGTTACAAGAGAATATGAAAATTCAGAATCAGGTCAAGGCAAGAGATAGCCAGCTCACTCACTGCTGCTCATGTTATCTGTTTACTGTCTCCAAGGGGCCATTCATCTATCCCAGCAGTGACTCATGCTGCCACAGTGTTTATTAAATGTTCTGTCTCTGCCTCTGGTCTGTGTCTCTGTCTCTGTCTGTCTCCATCTCTGTCTCTCTCTGTCTCTCTCTCTCTGTGTATAGACAGGCAAGCAAGAAGCTTCTAACCCTTCTATACCCTCACACTATTCTTGCTGTGACATATGAGATTGCCTCTGTACTTTGTGTGAATAGGCTTTTCTTTTACTTGTATAAAAGGGAGAAAAGGGGAAGGGGAAGGGAAAGAGGAAGAGGAAGAAATATACATGCATACATATATATGTATATATGAATATATATGTGTGTGTATGACTATATGTACTAAATATAGAATACGTATAATGACCCTGAGCATTTCTAAACTCTTGTTCCTTATTGTTCCCAATTTTTGAGCAAACAATTCTCTAGCTTCTTCTCTATATTCAGGCTAAAGGTATCTTCTTCATAGGGCTTCTTTTCATACTTAATCTGATTCTGTAACAATCCCAGACTGAGAGCGCAAGGTGGAAAGAGAAGAAAGATATGGAATTTGTACTGAGAGTCTGCTGTAAGACAGAAGTTGTGCAGGGAAGCCTACACACTTCCTGTCTTCCTATCTGAAGGCAGCTGCAGGCCAGGAGGAGCGCTCTTTGTATGCAATGCAGGCTGGGTCAGCAGAGGGAGACTTTGATTCATAGTTACTGAGTGTGTCTGGCAGTCATCTGCCAGCTGTAATAATTAGGCTCTTGCTAAATGAGATGTTCTTTCTAGCCCTTCTCTTTCTGAGTCTGAAGTCTTAGAAATGTAGAATTAGATAGAGGGAAACTAGAGATGATTCTTAAAAATAATTCACATGAGGGGACACTTTGATAACAGGAGATGATGCAGAATGCTCATGCTAATCTGAAGAGAATGGCATCAATCTTCTTTGATACTCACTTTAGAGAAAACCGACATGTACTGAGCATTTTCTCTGTGGCACGCATAGTAACATTCACACTATCCAGTGGACTATTATAATTACTTGGTAATAGATCTGGCTTATAAACAGAAAAATCTGACCATAGAGAGTAAAAAACATTCGGCCCATAGAGGCCGTTGTCATTTGTCTTACTTCTTAGGGAAATGTATCACTACCTTTAAACACGTAGTGCCTCGCAGTGGCCTCGAACTTGGGATCTTTCTGCTTCCATTTCCCAAATTGCTGGTAGTACAGGCAGCTGCCACAGCAGTTGGTCCTTTTGTTTTGTGTGTAATACTCAAAAGACTACATAATAATCCAGACTTTACACATCTCTCAGTTGAAGGAAAATGATATGGTTAGCATGTTAGACTATATTTTATTAGCAAAACAAAGCCTTTCTCCTAACTTTCTTCTCAGACTTATATTTAAGATCAGTGGTTGCAACTGGTCACATGGATGCTCACCAAGAAAAAAGGTTCACTAGCACTTCCAAGGTCACCTCACCATAGACTAGACCTATCTAGATAACACCCATGTCTGAGCCACCACCAGGTTTTCTGCCTTCATCTTGCAACACAACCAACATTTGTTCATGTGTGTATTGTCTCTGTTTAAGACCGTTTTCACATTACAATGCCAGAGCTGTGACCAACAAAAGGGCTTCAAAGATCAATGGATGTACAATCTGGCACTTTTCAGTAAATTTTGCCAACTCCTGATTATTTCTATTATTGAACCAGTACCTTTCGCGAACCAAACTGGGAGAAATTCTGGTAGAAAACCAAAAACCAACCAACCTAACAAAAACTCAAACAACTGCCACCACCATCGCCACCACCACCACTGCCACCACCACCACCACCACAATAACAACAAGAAGCACTGCCATTTAGGCCATTTATTTGCAGCAGTTGTTACTTTTGCTCAGAAAGGCTAAGTAAACACAGAGCATAAGTTGAGTAAAGATAATCCCGAGCACAAACTCAGTGTTCTCCGACTTCACATCTGTCATGGCTTGGATACAAAAGGCTCATGTGCTAAAGGCTTGATCTCCAGCTGCTGGCATTCTTGACAGGTGCTCAGATTATGAAGGTGCTAACAATGGACCAATCATTGAGGAAGTCATTTTTCAACTGCGGCCTGGCTGATCTGTACTGTTTCTATATGATGGGCACAGGATCCCTGTAGGCTGCAGGTCACTACTTTGTCCTGTTTCTATGACTTCATTCGCAACCTTGCAAGGGCATCTCAGGTAGTCAGAGAGCTAAGAGGTATATTTTCTGGAACAAAGGAAAGGGTGACAAAGTGTGTGGCTTTATAAAAATCTGTGGGGAGTTTGTTTGTTTGTTTGCTTGTTTTTCCTCCTCTCAGCTTTCTCCATACATCAATCTGAGTGGAGCTTGAAATGCCACTTGTCCACTTCCTGTCTGCCATTTAATCCTTGCGAAGTATCCTCCAATGCTCTCACCCCTCATGCATGCCTTCTCCTCCTGCTAAGGGATGCTTCCTCCATTCTGAAATGCCCTACACCCCTGGGATAACTCTCTAAAGCTATGCTCAGCCAGATTCCTCCTTGGTGGTTGAAAGTGACCCTAATATCATAGTAGATGAATCCTGTGAGCTGCATTTAATTGTTAGCCTGTTTGCCCCTTGTATGATTCTATTAGTAAAACCCATGAGGAGTCAAGTGGGGCTTATCCCGTGCAGTCAGTAAGTAATTAGCAAATGTAAGAATAAGGCAGAGGTGAAAAAAAATTCCACAGGGTTCCTAGAGTTTCTTTCAATAGGTCATGCTAGGGATTTCTGACTCACATTTTGTTCCCTACCACTCTCTAGGAGCGTTTATTTGCTCCTTAGGCCTTGGAAACTGCTAAGCAGAATAAGAGATCCTGTTTGGAGATCTTATCTTCATGCCTCCCTTCTGGGTGTCCTTTTCTTCCTCTCTCTCACCAGCCTGGCATTCCTCCTCCATACCTCTTAAGTGCCAGAGTCTGTCATCCTGGATGGAGCGCAAAAGCTACAGTGTAATCTCACATTCCTTCAGGGCCACTGACCAGAGGAAACACAAGCTGGCCCTACCAGGCTCTCCTGATGCTGACCAGCCAATGGCCCTGCCGCTTCCTCTGTGTTTAGAATTCCTTATCTGGCATTGCTAGCAAATGCTCAGACCCACAAGTCAGCTAGAAGCTTATCTGTAGGGCTGGAGCTTCAAAGAGATAGCCACACACTCTTCCTCTGGGTCAGAGGCTCTGAGACAGTGTGAGATGGGAGGCTTTTGAGATCAGTCAATTTTACACGGGTAACAGAACCCATTAACTTCTTTTGTTTTGAAATAGAGTTCATCTTCCCCTTATTGAACACTCAGAACAAAGGTAGAGAAGTTGTTGTTTTTTTTTTTTAAACAATTTAGTACAATTGAATCTTGTATTGTATTATTTAATAATTTATATTACCTATACTTTGAAATATGTTTTTTTTGACTTTTTAAGTATGAAAATAAGTTGGAAATAATTCCTCAAAATTTTATACTGTTGGGTAAGTGAGATTTTAATGGCTGATTCTTATTTATTGTATGTATATTGTATAGTCACATATATTGTATATGTAGAATAAGTTGTTTTATTTCTTTACTTAGATTGGGTAGATATTTGGCTGGTTTCTAATAGTTTTCATTTGTACTGTTATAATGGCTTGATGAGAAAACCTTTTCCTACATGTAAACTACCTTCCTTAGCTTGAATTTCCTGGAGTGATAAAATGATAGCATAGAAAATGGCAACTATTAGGAGACAATTTGACAGAAAGTTTCTTCTGATTTATTCTTCTACCAAGGATGTGGCATCACCTCTGTATTATACAGTTGTCTTATTTAATAATGACCAACAGTTTTCTCATTAAAATTAATTTTTAACAATCTATGCCCCTTTCCTGTTTCCATTTTCATTTTTTTTTCATTTGTTTTTGTGTGAACTGTTGATCTCTGTTGATGCTACAGGCACACTTTTTTTTTTCTTCTGTTTGATTTCAATTTGTTTGGGTTATAATTTTTAAAGTACTTCAGTTTTATAACAATGTGTACTTCTTCTGTTACTTGTAAATTTAAGTCCTCCCCCTCCTGGCTATTTGATGACCATTTTTGTTTTTGCTTGTATGTTTTGAATCCATTTTCCCTTCTCTGCATTATTGCCCATTTTCTCAACCCCAGCCCACTGTCTGGCCTTACCTCTGTCACTCAGTCTTGACCAGTGGGAGCACCACATCCCTCTAGCCACCGTGCTAAATTTAGGAATAAGCTTGCAACTAAATGCAGATCACTGGGAGACACATACAAAAAAATGACATATAAGAATTGCATCATACTTTTATGGAAGAGAATCTACATTTTCTGCTAGATATGAATATTGGAGGACATAGTCTGGAGTTTTCCTAAGCTATCCTCCCATCGCACAGATTCTGGGTGTGAAGCTTATCCTCAGAGAACAGACCCAGAAGGAGGAATTTGGACTCCCAGTGATACTGTGTAAACCCTTCCATGAAACCCTACTTGAAGACAACATAGCTATACATTTTATACCATGAACCAATATTTATTTATTAATTTAAGGCAGATTAAATGGAGTTTCCTTTCAGTGAATACCAACAAAGACCTAATACATGGTCTATATTACTGCTTGTGTATTTTCTTTTCTAATGCAATTTTGGCCAGTGTCCCAATCCTGCCATATTTCTCTTTCTGTTTCTGTTGTATGGCAACTTCTTCAGAGATAACACATTTTTCTCATATAGGGAAACTCATTAAGATTCAGGAGGTTTCAAAATAGGCTAATTAAAACGTAATAGAGAAAACAACTCTGAAGCTTCAGGAAGTCCCTGAAAATGGCAAATACACTAGCTCTCACCCCGCCCCCCCTCCCGCCAAGCATGTATAAGCTGTAAGGACTGCTAAGATACACTCTTCTACAAGCCTAGGCACCCAGAAGAGCCTCAGATCAGCCAAACAGCCTGGAAGACAGACAAATGAGGGGCTCAGACCGACTGAGTTGCCTGAAAGAGACACTCTCACTCCTATAGAACTGCCTGCAAGTTGTGCTGAGAGCTCCAATGTTTCTGGTTTTGGAATTTATCACCCATGCTAGGGTGGGTCTTCGAAATGCAGCTTTCTGAACTATGTTTGCTTCTGTAAGTAAGCTCAATAAAACTCACTGGTTCAGCATCAGCTTCCTTCTCACCAGTGCCTACTGTGATGTCTTATAGGCAGCAACGCTCGGCGAGCAGATGGAGTCTGTTGAATGAGATGTCAGCGCATCCCACAGTCCCTAAAAGTTGCTTTTGAAAGCCTCCTGTTTGTAAGCTTGCTAAGTACCACTTTTGTCTCTTAATCAGAAAAGTAATCTACAGACCGAAGTTTCAAATATTTGATCTCTCTGTGTTTGGATCCACATTAAACTGGATCTGAGTGTAAATATGTGCCTGGAATGCTCACTGCATGCTTCAACAAAACAGAACGGGAAGATGTAACATGGCCCACTCTTGAATCAGTGGCTCAATAAAACGTAATGTTTACTTTCCATCCTTTGTAGAAAAAAAACCAAACCGGTTTTTCTTTGGAGCTTGATTCCTTTCACACAGAGCCACTGACATCGTCTCAAATAAAAGAGGGGCTGAGAAATGAGATGTTTTCCTGGTGATTACCATGAAAACTTGGCAGCGATTCTGTACCGAAATGGCCATGAGCTACTGCTATTGTGTGCTGTTTAGGAAGCTTGCTCTTTTCCTTTGTACCCATTAAACCAAAATGTCATAGGCAGAGTTTGAAACCACTTGCAGAACACACTGGGGAAAGACATTAAATGATGTATTGTTGTGGGGACAACTGGCAATTCTTGATGTTTCCTCCTTTAATAACTATTGATTTGGGTTTCCAAGTGAACTAGGGACCATCTTCTGCCACATCATTATTCAAAGCAAATACTAGAGTAATACAACGGACTGATCATATGACTACCCATGTCACCATAACCCTGACTGTGGCTGAACTTGACCATTTACTATGTGCCAGACACTACCAAGCAGCTGACACATTTTACATCTGTTATCATTCCGTCATTCCTTCCATCTTTATCCATGGAATTTGAATACAGTGCAGTAACTTAATGAGTGTGTGGTTTTTCAGGCCAAAGTAGAACAGCTAGAATGGATACTAGGTAGTCTTGCTTCTGAGCTCAGCCGTCATGTTTTATTGGTTCTCAGAATATGTCCACAGATAAGTTGATAAGCTTGTGGTAACAAAAGAATGTGGTCTTTGGGGGAATAGTCATCTTTCAAATCTATTGAGATTTTAATTACACTTACTTACATTTGATTTACAGACATGGGATTTACATCTAAGAATGTTTATTGCAACATTGTTTGCAAGGGCAGGAAAGTGCTGAATGTTCATCAATAACTAAAGGTTTACTTAACAGTGATATGATCATACTTGTCCGGAATCTCTTGAATGAATTAGATCTAGATCTATTGACTTGGAAGTTTATTCATAGCATCATTAAGTAAGAAAAGCAAATAGCAGAAAACAATATGGAGTGTGAGTTGTTTTTATCAAATAATGAGCAAATATCTTTAGTATTAAAAGAAGAAAGGGAAGGAAGTAGGTTCAAACATGGTAAGAAAGTGGAGGTGGAGGGAGACAGCTTATTAAGTAAAACATGATATAAGCCCAAGGATCTGAGTTTGCCAGAGCCCACATAAAAGACAGGCACATGTCAGAAAACACATGTCACATGTTACGGGGCTGGTGAGATGGCTCAGCAGTTAAGAGCACTGACTGCTCTTCCAAAGGTCCTGAGTTCAAATCCCAGCAACCACATGGTGGCTCACAACCATCCGTAACAAAAATCTGGTGCCCTCTTCTGGAGTGTCTGAAGACAGCTACAGTGTACACACATATAATAAATAAATAAATAAATAAATAAATAAATAAATAAATAAATCTTAAAAACACATGTCACAATGCCAGAGCTCTGGGGTGAGAGAGCAGATGGGACAGCAGAACCTCTAGAAGCTCAAAGGCCACTTAGCCTAAGATGTGCATCAGTGCACAGCAAAACAAGTAGTTGTCTCAAGCAAGGAAGGTAAGAACACCTGAGGTTGGCATCCCCTTTCCACAAGTGCCATGGCATGTATACACCAAAACATACATACGTGCATGCGTACCATACACACACATACAGACACCCCACACATACACATACAAAAAGATGTGAAAACAATGACTAAAACAGCATAGCATCATGGCTAATAAAAAATGTCCAATATCTTCCATAGTATTCTGCATGTACATAGAAATTGACCTTGTCTCCTAGAAAAGCTAAGAAGCAGAAAGAACAATTGTTATTCTAAACATTAATCTACAAATGATTATGATCAAATGTATTCTTGGACTTTGGACAGTTTTTAATATTTTTTTTTATAATTAAGGATCATTGTCATGTGAAAAGGATTATAAATCTCTTTAGTAAAGAGACAAGTCTCAGATCCAGAAGTGGAGCCAGACAAAAATGAAGAAATGTGGCCAGTTTACTATAACATGGTGTCTTAGTCAGGGTTTCTATTCCTGCACAAACATCATGACCAAGAAGCAAGTTGTGGAGGAAAGGGTTTATTTGGCTTACACTTCCATACTGCTGTTCATCACCAAAGGAAGTCAGGACTGGAACTCAAGCAGGAGCTGATGCAGAAGCCATGGAGGGATGTTCTTTACTGGCTTGCTTCCCTTGGCTTGCTCAGCCTGCTCTCTTATAGAACCCAAGACTGCCAGCCCAGAGATGGTCCCACCCACAAGGGGCTATTCAGCACAACGATGGGGCATATCTGCACCATCCAGGAGCATGTTCTGTGGTGAGATTGCCCCCTACTGCAGAACACATACTATGCACACACACTATGCCCACTCTACAAACAAACAAATAAAGAAATGCTGTAATCTTTCTTTCTTTCTTTCTTTCTTTCTTTCTTTCTTTCTTTCTTTCTTTCTTTCTTTCTCTCTCTCTCTCTCTCTTCTTTCTTTCTCTTTCTTTCTTTCTTTCTTTCTTTCTTTCTTTCTTTCTTTCTTTCTTTCTTTCTTTCTTTCTTTCTTTCTTTCTTTTGGGTTTGGAGCCAATATTAGGGGCCCTATCAAAATCCCAGTACCTACCATGACATGTGAGGCTTTCCACCTTCTGACCCTGACCTAGTTTCTCATGATGCTGTTCCACTTCTTGCCCTCTCTCAACACAGATAAACCACATTTCTGATTGTTCCCAGAACACAGTGTGATTTTGTCAGTTGTTTGCCATCCAGCCAGGCAGTTCTTAGGCCTGGAAGTGCCCTTCAAGAAGCAACTCAACAGTCAGCTTGGTGAAGCCCGTTGTTCCATTCTCAGAGAGTTCTGAAAATTTTCAGGAATTTCTCTATTTTAGTTGTCATTACAAGTCTGTAGTGAATTCAGGAAATGGGAAATCAGCAAGGCTTAGCCTGAGCTTGCTGCCAAGCAAGACTCTGCCTTCATGTTTTTAAAGAAGTTGTTAATCCGTGATATGTGCCACCTGTGTATTGGTTGAAATGAATAATGATTGAAAGCAGACAAGAAGAATTACCTTAAAGATACGGATGTTCCTGAACTCATAGGATATGACTATAACTGGATTGAAAAAATATATAATTCTAGGAGTCATGGTTCTGTTGAAACACATACATGTGCAAACACACATGTATATACACACACACATGCCTGCATATGGACATGTGCACACATGAGGCTGAGAAGCAAATGTGAGTAGCTCTTTTTCTGAAATTGCTTCGAGGGGTGAATTTTCTTTGCTGGAGATAAGATTTTAAACATCTCTAGATAGAAAGTCAAAACCATCCCTTCTGTGGATGTGGATCAGAGGGATTGTCATTTTCAGGACCGTTACCAAAACTGTTTTTACTGTGACAGCAATGAATCAGAAAATGTGGATTTAGCTCACAAACTAATGTTGTAAGTGGGATTCCTATTTACCTTAATAGCAAGGAACAAAGGCATCGTCCAAAATATAGCTATGTTATTATTATCATTTTGTTTGGAACTTTTATTTTTATGACATCTATTAAATGAACATCACATTATTTTGCCGTGATGTGCATTAGATTCATCATTACTCAGACCACCTGAGTATCCCTGGACATTGGTTATAGCAAGATCTTGGAATCTGGCAGTCATGGAGACATTAGCGACTGATTTCCAGCTGTTCTTCTGCCTGATACATGGTGAATGGTATTCACATGCACTTTCTAGGGTCAGTCCAGGCTAGTATGACTCTTAGTGTATTAGCTCCAATGATTTGTTTCCCCACTTACGGCAGCATATCAGAATAGAGTGACAGGGTTGCTGTAGGGATGACTTCAAATTTGCTGGACTTCTGTTAGTTTTGAAATAGAGTCTTGCCCTGTAACCCTGACTGGGTGCCTCGAGCTCTCTATGTAGAACAGGCTGCCCTCACACTTGCAGTAATCCTCCTGCCTCTGCCCTCCAGATGTTGGGATTACAGATGTGTGCCACCACGCATGGCCTACCTTAAAAGTAAATTACCCATGCTCTTTTTTTTTTTTTTTTTTTTTTTTTTACTTATTTTATTTATTATATGTAAGTACACTGTAGCTGTCTTCAGACACTCCAGAAGAGGGAGCCAGATCTCGTTACGGATGGTTGTGAGCCACCATGTAGTTGCTGGGATTTGAACTTATCACCTTCGGAAGAGCAGTCGGGTGCTCTTACCCACTGAGCCATCTCACCAGCCCCCCCCCCCCCATGCTCTTTTCTAGCAGCCCCACTATGGTTCTGTTCAGCTTTGAGAATGCAGTCTGCCAAGGAATTTACTCGGTACTTTAAAAATACAAAATGATGGACCTAACAGATGCTGCTGGAATATTTGAGGAAGACACAGTGATGTCTAAATCAAGCTTGTGCCCTAGAGGATGGAGAAAAGGGAGTGGTTTGAAGTTTTAAACAGGAAAACTCAGAGGTGGATGGCTATTGATGAGAATGGCTGGGGAGAATGGTAAGGAAGAGCAAGGTTGTGTGTGCATTTGTGCACATGCATGTGGCATATGCACATAGGTATGCCGGGGTGTGTGCATGTTCAGAGTCCAAAGCAGGCCATTGTGTGTCCTGCTAGATATGAGGCTTTCTGCCTCATGCCACTGAGACAGAGCTGGCTTGAATCTGAAGCTAGGTTGTTATTCAGAAAACTCTGTCTCTGCACCTCCTGACATGGAGATCAAAGGTTTATGTGCATGGCTGTACTAGGCTTTTTAATATGGGTGATGGGGTCTGAGCTCAGGTCAGCAAAGGCTCTTACTCATAGAGCCATCTCTCAGACCAACCTTTAGTTTGCTTAAATGAACGAGGACCTATAGTAACAGTTCTTGCAGGAATTGACTGCAGGAAAGTGTTGCTTAAACAGATTTTCTGTTCTATATTCTAAATTCACAGTGGGAATTCAAATGGAGCGGACAAAAATACAGGTCTGGAGAGTAAGGTAGAAGTTTAAATATGTATTTAGGAGTAATTAGTTGTGATTGCAGCACTTCGGAATCTGAGGCAGGAGAATGTAGAAGTTGAAGCCATAGCAAGACTTAAATAGTAAGAAAATATCTCAAAAAAAAAAAAAAAAAGAAAGGAAAGAAGGAAGGAAGAAAGGAAGAAAGAAAAAGAAAGAAAGAAAAGGAATAATTAGATTAGAAATGATAATTGAGGCAAGGTGGCTGTTTACCAAGTGAAAAGGAGGGACAGGTGGAGGATTAGGGTCTGGGAATGATGAAATGATTGGGCTGGAAGAAGGAGCCAGGTGAGAAAGCTTCGAAGACAGCAGGGGCACTGAGACCTATCTAGAGACTCAGAAGAGGTTATCAGGAAACAAAGGGAGGAGAGACTTCTATCAGACCAGTGATGGGATATCAAATACTCAATAGAAATCAAGGGAAACAATAGGAAGTATTCACTGCCTTGGCAATCAGAGGGTTGCTGAAGACCTTTAAAAGGACATCAAAGTACTCGGGCAACAAAAGCAGAGCCAAAGATGTGGAACTGCATCCGAGGTTGCATCAGAGTGCAACCTTCTGCACAGGCAAAGAACAATCAACACAGTGGAAAAGTGACCCCTGGACTTGGCAGAAAATGTTTACAAACCATATAGCCAATGAGGGGATAACGTTCCAAAACAAATACAAGGCGCTTCTGCAACTTAATAGCGCAAATCAAATAATCCAATCTAAAAATGGACAAAAGACTTGAATAGAAAATTCAAAGAAAATTCCTACCCTTCCCAAAGGTGTTCAGTATCACAAATCTCAAGAGAAATGCAAATCAAAGCCGCAGTAAGATATTATACTACCTGACTGAATGGTTATTAGGAAAAGACAAGAGAGCCAGAATGATGGCTCAGGGACTCTGGAGACTCAGATCAATGCGGAAGAAGAGACGACCCCATGTAGTTGTTCTGTGACTTACACAGAGGCACCATGACACTTAGGCACCCATCTAAACACAATCATAAGTGAATGATCAATGCGGAAGAAGAGACGACCCTATGTAGTTGTTCTGTGACTTACACAGAGGCACCATGACACTTAGGCACCCATCTAAACACAATCACAAGTGAATGATCAATGTGGAAGAAGAGACGACCCTATGTAGTTGTTCTGTGACTTACACAGAGGCACCATGACGCTTAGGCACCCATCTAAACACAATCATAAGTGAATGATCAATGCGGAAGAAGAGACGACCCTATGTAGTTGTTCTGTGACTTACACAGAGGCACCATGACACTTAGGCACCCATCTAAACACAATCATAAGTGAATGAATGAAAGAATAAGTAAATTAATCTAACATTTAAAAAGGTAAGAGCTCACGGTGTTGGTTTAAGGATGCAGAGAAAAGAGAATCCGCGCATGCTGCTGGTGGGTGTGTGAATTGGTAGAGGCATTATGGAAAAGAGCATGGGAGAATTAAACAGAGGTCCAAAATTAAAGGGAGGCCCACCATATCACTTAGCAGTCCCATTTCCCATTATATTTTGTTTCTAGAAAATGAAATAAATTCTTCAAAAAAAAGTATGGACTCCCATTTAAATCACAACAATCTTCACAGCAGTGAAGATATGACAACATCCTTCAGTGTCTGCTTTTAGTTGGATAGATAAAGAAACTGTGTTATATATACAATAGACTACCTAGCCATAGGAAGGGAATCTGTCATTTGTGACAGTATCGGTGAACCTTGTGGGCATGATGCTAAGTGACGAAAGCCAGGTAGAGAAAGACAAACATTAGATGATTTTATTTTCGTGTGAAATATAAAAATATTAAACACAGAGAACGAGGTTAACATGGTGGTTGTTGGGACGTGGGAGAAGGTGGTGGTGAAAACAAGCAGATGTTAGTCAAGGGGTACAAACTTTCAATTTCAAGATTAGGAAAGTCTGGAGATTTCATGAAGAGCATAGTTACTAAAACTAAACTGTTCTGTAGCATTAACATTTCTTGATTCATCCCCACATGCCTTGCTGCCTGTGACGGGGGAGAGCTAGTCCGAACCCTTTCCTGGGCACCTCAGTAGAGCTGAGCTGGTGCTGTGGGCATGGGAGAGACTGCCCTGAGGACATGAGCAGCAGGAGAGCTGTACCTGCCCCTCACCTGTGTGGTGTGGGAGGGCTATCCCTGGTGGTGTGCCAAGAGAGCTGACAGGGGTTAAACAACTCAGATCCAGGGCTTTGAGTGGGCTCACTGCAACATCTACTTCATCTATTAACTGCTGGAACATGTAAAGGGGCCAGTCTTACAGAACTAAAGCTACAGGATCTTCATGACACAGCTTAACAAGATAGCAGAGAGGAGTCCAGGTGAGGTTCAGTATTCAGAGTGTAGCACAAGGCAGAGGCTTTGAACCAGACAGCTTTACTTGAAAATGTTCATTGCAGTGAGTCATTGGTATCAAACATCATATTGCCCACCTTAAATATAGGTTCAGGAAAAGCAACCAAGAGACTGTTTTCCTTGTATTGCTGTCCTGATATTATATTTGTGAGCAATGAGAGTGAATGACTCCATTTCTTTGAATGTGAGACCTTTGCACTCAATCAGTTATCTGGTCAGCGATCACCTGAGCTGAGCACATATGTAGGAAAAAAGAACATCAGAGAAAACCCAGTCTTAGCTGCCTTGACCTTAGAGGAGGAGCAGCAGGTGAAGTGTGGCAGGCTTCCAGGTCCAGCCCTTGTTCAGACCTTAGCTGAAAGGAACTCAGAAAGGTACTGTGGCTAAGGTGCCTTTGCAGGGTCCCAAGCCCTACTGGAGTGGCACTAGGAGACTGCTTCACATTGGGAATTTCTCTCTCTCTCTCTCTCTCTCTCTCTCTCTCTCTCTGATTCCCCATGAAAAGTTGTGACCTCTCAGTTTCATTATGAAAGTGTACTTCCTTAGTTGTACCCACTTGGTGCTAGCTGTGTGGCAAATGATCTGAGGGTAGGGTTGACAGTAAATGGTCTAAAAGCTCCAGGATTTCATTTAACACCCAAATTATTAACTCTTTAATTTCTTCAGTTAAGTGTACTATCTCATAAGCTTTATTAGCAGGAACTCAGCATCTCTTCCTCCTGAATTCTTTAAGAAGTCAAAACATTTCTTTGGTCCAAAGTGGGTTATGACCAAAACGCCAGTCCTGGATACCAGTGAGATATCGACTCAAGCACTTCATTGTTCTGTTGTGTCATATTGGGTCCCTGCTGTGTGTCTTCACGGGCTCCTGGGCTTGGGTTTAGTTGCTTGGGTTTAGTTGATCAGTTTACTGGTCTCACCCGCCTTTTAGAAGCGGGTCAGAGCTCTTTGGACTGAAGCTATGTTTTGATTTTTTTTAAGTAATTCTGAGAAGATGCTACTCAGATCCAATGCTATCTACAGGGACTTTACTTGTAAGGTTCAGCTCCTCAGAGGCCTCCTCAGCAGTCTTCATTATTTCCCAGTAGCATCCAGCTTTATTCAGAAACCTTTGCTGGCCCAGCCCTATGCAGATGGTCCTTCCCTCACAGCAAGGGCTTCTTAGAAGCCCTTGTTCCCAATCCATTTGAGGTGATGTAACCAAGAACCTCAAACAGGCCAGAGCCTGTTTTCCTTTTCTCTGAGCTGCCACTTTGAACAAGTGCTGTGGCATCATCCATAGTCCACACTTTACAATATATCCATCATGCATAGTGCCCCTTGGATAATATAGCTCACCATTGACCTACATCCTTTACCCTATCTCAGCTTTCTATCTATGGGGAATGGGAAAGAAGAGACACATCTAAGACTAGATCTCTCCCATTATTCCCTTATTTCAAGCCAGTGGGTTTCTTGTAGTTGCATAGTTTACTCAAGTGACTCAGAAAGTAAAGATATTCTATTTCAGTGTGATTTTCTTAAGTTTTTCATGTTCATATATATGAAAAGCTTTTTGATTGTCTAGGCACCTCATTATAAAAATAATGATAGCCATCATTTGTTCATCAGACATGGTACCAATAATTTACATTCATTATCTCATCTCTCTTACCAAAGAATTATGAGTTTAATAGAGGTGGTAACAAGTGCGGAAATGATAGTCCAATATAGAATGTGAAGAAGATTACAGAATGACGTACATGTAATGCATCGAGGGAACTCCTAGAAGGCAGGGATCATTTCTACCCAGAGAGATTCAGTCAATCAACATTTTACATTAAAAATTGTGTGCATTTTATGTCTTGGTCTCAAGAATCTCACAGACTATGACAGAACAGACAAAAGTACAGATCATCTCCATAATGTGATGTCATCTGGTGGTGGCAATCAAGCCCATTTGAGTAGGCTCCTTGAAAGAGGCAAACATGACAGCTACATATGCTGGACTTGTGGTAAAACTGAAGTGGGGATCCCTGGCATCCCAGGGTTACATCTGGATGTCATTATGCTAGCCCCGTCCCCCAGGAGAGAGAGAAAGAGAAAGAGAGAGAGAGAGAGAGAGAGAGAGAGAGAGAGAGAGAGAGAAGCAAAGGGTAGTTACGTTCTCCACTCTTGTCTCTCTGAGGCCCTAATTTGGAAGCCTTTAATGGTAACCAGTCCTTCCCTTGCATACAGCTGGCTTTCTTCCCACTGCAGATCACACTTCACTTTTCTTTCCTTAACTCTGCGCAGTTGGTGACCTCCTCTCCAATTTACCAATTCTGGGTCACGTGTTCCTTCTTCCCCCTACAGAGAAGAAACAGCCAGCTTTTGGAGTTCCAAACTTCCTGGACAAAGGCCAAGCTTCCATAAACTCCAGAATATTATTGTGTGAATTAAAATGTTCACATGCTATCAGCCATGCAGTTACTCTGACGTTTATTTTGGAAAATATTACATTTGGAAAATGGGAAGCCTTCCAGGGCATTCCTTTACCTTAGGATATCAGTGAACACAAGGGTATTTGGAGATCATTTCTTGCGCAAAAGTTCGCAAATAATCTGTATAAATAGACACATGAAATTGCCTTAAGTAATGTTATTTAAGGACTCTGGGGCTTTACAAAGTTCCTATAGGGTACTTGTTGAGAAATACAGGACAGAGTCTGTAGTTCTGACTCACTAAAGCCAACTTTCATAATGCCTTTGAGTTAATTCCCACTTGGCTCTTGCACATTTCTCTTCCAATCACTGACCTTCCTTGTTGCATTTTATCCAAGATTTTACATGCTTCAAGCTCTGTCTTTCTGACTGCAAGATCCTGGGAAAGCAACCCAAGTCCTGGAGTGGACCAAATCTAAAACCAATGGTTTAGGGGCCCAAGGGCCCCCAAATGTCCATATTTCTCCCTCAAATCCCTTTCCATATATATTTTTTTCTTCTTGGATTGATTTTATAATGCTAAGGCTTGAAGAGAGAGCCGAGGGCCTGAGAGCTTACTAACACATCTTGTTCTTTTGAGTGGCTCCATTCCAAGTTGTTATGATATGTTTTCAGTGGCTACAATACAAGCAGTGTAGGCAAGATAGGAGCAGACGGCCTTGAGGGAAGAGGGCTTTAGTGTGATCTGCAGAGTGCAATCCTTCGGAGTGTTCTTTGGGCTTTGAAATTTGATAAGGACTGAAAGTTAACATTATTCATCATTTCATTTATGAAAGCAGAAAATCCAAAACTGTGGGGAACATGCCTGGGGAGGGAAAGAAAGAGAAAAACAATAGAGAAAAAGTAGTTGAACATATTTTAACAGACAGCAACGATTACCTATGGAAAATGGGAGATAGAGGTAAAGACAGACCCCTGAATTACAGAGTTCTCTAATTTTTCCTTTTATGTAGTATGAGGGATAAAATATGATTAAAACAAAAAGTATTTAAAAAGAATATGTAATTCTATACATTAACATAAAAAGCTAGCCAAAAAAGGTCAAATTAAAAAATAGCAAATCTGAAGTGAATTTTTAGTTTTAATGTGCACTGATTTTCTTCTGATCAATGAATAGGCTGACTGACATAGTATTATGACTTCATTTACTTGATATTGCTCTCAGTGAACTTTCTGGCTTAGTTCTCGTGTTCTCTCTCTCTCTCTCTCTCTGTATCTGTATCTGTATCTGTATCTGTATCTGTATCTGTATCTGTATCTGTATCTGTATCTGTATCTGTATCTGTATCTGTATCTGTGTGTCTGTGTGTTGCTGGGAATTGAACATATGGCATTGTGTATGCTGGTCAGCTTTTCCACTACTGAGCTATCTCCCTAGTCCTTCCTGACTAATTTTACTGGACTAATATATAACACCAGGCTGATTGGCCTGAAGTGTTATATGAGTGTCATCCCTCAACAAAAATGGTTGTGGCAGAGTTTCATGTTTGATAAAGACCCCAGCCTTTATACCTTGTTTACCTTAAACAGGAAGTTCCTTCTGCTACATGTGCCCCCCACCCCCCGTCTTTCCCTGATAGAACTCATGTTCATCCCATAATTCTTAGCCATTAGTTTTCCTCAACTTGCAAGGTTCAATTTCTGCTTTGTTCCTGAAGCATTTACAATGCACTTCTAATGCCATACATAGTATTTATAAGGTCTTCAATTAAAATGTTCATTTCTCCAGCCTTTCCCAATAGAAGAGTTTTAAATCTAGTGAGCCCCAGATAGAGCTGCAATCAGAACCACCAGCAGAAGACTCACCAGGAGAGACCCGGTCAAGGCATTATGCTGTCACAACTCATTGCCTTCTCTCTGCCTCCAGAAAAGGTCTCTTGCTGGCCCCTGCCCTCTTTCCAACAGTTAGAGTAGGGTCACACACACTGTTCATATCCAGTAGTATTTGTAGAATGAACAAGAGATGAATGAATGCCTGAGGTGCCTTAATAAATCCCCTGCTTACCAGACCAACTCCTAGAATGCTTTCAAGACTAATTTCAAATTCTTCGAACTCATCCTGGTCCTTTTTTCAGATCCCCAAGCACTTGAGCTTTTACCTGTATGTGACCATCTATTTTATAGTATCCGTGCATTTTAACGGATATTATACTAATAATGGAAGATGATGAGTGTAGACAAAGGAGGAGCTGAACCTTATAGGTAAACTCCCTATAGTCAACATAGGATCTTCTTGCACAAGAGAACTCACAAAGGCACACATTTACTGTCTTTTAATCTTTGATAAAAGAATGTCTTGGAAGGAACTACATTTATCATTTTCTCTGTGCTTAGGGAGAGTCTTGGGGGAAGGATTACTGAGGCACAAAAGCTATGGCTTCTCAAGAAGCAGGAATCCTGGGATTTGGAGTTTGAGCTCTTATCTCAGGCTTTCTAAATTCCACTTGTAAGGAAGAACCTTCGGCATGTAAAGGTCAACAAAGAAATTATGCCAGGATAGTGGTGACACTGGAGACTACCTAATATGTCTCTTTAGCTGGAGGCATGAAAGGGCCTGCTGTCCGAGAAAGGAATGAGAATAGGGCCTTTGTATTTTTAGGGTTAAAAATGCAAGGGAAGCTGGTCTCTGGCTGTGCAGTCTGTGAAGTGCAGTCTGGTTAGCATCTGAGTAGCTAACGTGAGGTTTCGCAGCTTGATGGTGTCTGAAGGAGAGTGATCCCGTTAGATGAAAAGGACTCAGCTCAGAATGCTACAGAAAACAAGATATAGCACAGTGGCATTTTCTACTAGGCATGGCATTGAGAGATGGCTCAGTCATGATGTAACTTACCTCCATACTGTGAGCTGATCTGGCAACACGATCAGAAGGACGAGACCACATTTCAGTAATACCACAAGGTATCATTCAGTGGGAGTGAATGCATAGATACAGGACTTAGTTTGAAGTGAAAGCCAAGGGGACCATGTAATTGGTCTGTTCTCATCAGAGCATCCTCAGAATACCTAGAAGAAAAGGGATCCTCATGAGAGGGCCTCCATGTTCACCACTCATATGAATAGACTAAACATTCTATCATAATTCTACCTTGAACTCTGAAAAGTCTACATTGTACCTATTCCTGTTTCTTCTGCACTGCTTGGTACCCGATGGGATTTGGTTACTATTAATAAAATATAGGTCAAAGGGCGATGTCCATGAAGCAATGAATGCACTTTCCATAAATTAAGATGAGACTCCTCCCATAAGGGTTTGTTAGATTGCTCAAGCCTTACATTAAATGGTCACTCAGGTACAAAGACTGTATTTTATGGTGCATTCTGGATACATATAGCCAGTTTTCCCTGACTCCACTACACTGTGATTATAGATGAGGTCAGGTTTGCCTTGTCATGTCTGAATTACTGTGGTCTAAACTTTCATCTCATCTGATGACAGGAATGTCTTTTATGAGGCTTTTCTTTCACTGGTCTGCTATTACACCTCACAGTTGCTCATATGTCCTACTCATCCATCCTTCCCTAGCCACCTGCACCTCCAGATTCTCACCATTGCTCCATCGCTCTGCTTTCTTCCTACAGTCCTAGACCTGACGATACCTCAGCTATATTGGCCTCAGTGGGTGAGGAAAGGCATTTGTGTTCTTTGCTAGATATT
The DNA here is from genome assembly GCA_902729485.2 of Mus minutoides. Classification (NCBI taxonomy): domain Eukaryota; kingdom Metazoa; phylum Chordata; class Mammalia; order Rodentia; family Muridae; genus Mus; species Mus minutoides. The sequence goes on from LR749660.1 coordinate 1,413,565, forward strand.
CCCAATGCTGGATCTGTGTTACATGATGGACTTATTTAAAAAATGACTAATTCAGAATGCTCCTAGTCCTTCAAAAGCACAGACTGTGTAGCTTGGGATTTTCAAAAGTGCTTCTCTCCCAACTTTCTCATATCTGGTGAAGTCTGCTTATCTTCACCCTTTGGGACTGACTTCCAGTGTATTGTATTCTACTAAAAGTCCCAAACAGAAGACAGAGTGTGTTCCTTGAGTTTCTATAACCTCATTTCCTGACCACACTCTCTAGGAAGCTCTGGTAATTCCCAGTTCAAAGCCCTGTAGCTTCTGTGGGATCATCAAATAAAAGCCAAATATCCTATGGGACTACACCACCAAAGATCATGTCTGAGTAACTCTACCTATGAGATAATAGCAGGCCAGTCTTTATACACCAGGCCTTGCCCAGTCCCATTTTGTTTTATGGCTTTTTATCCAGTGTGAACTTGAAACAGGAACTGTAGTTTTCTGTAGTTCCAAAGTATTCACTTCTGAAATCCCTTGTGAGAAGCTGTTTAGACAGGAAGCCTATGCATTACTACTAAAATAAATAGTGCATAGCAGACATAGAAATAAATAGTGCATAGTAGACATAGAAAGCTACAGAGATATAGCTCTGATTACAGTAAAGATGATTTTTAAAATATTCTTATTCAAAAAAGCTTAGCTCTCTGGAAATCCATCTGTCAAGTTTCTACTCCAGAAGCATCTGGCTCAGTAAAAGCAGAATAATCTGGTCCATGTAGGTCACTGTCTCCAAACGAAGGGCTTATCTGCTTCAAGATGAATGACAACTTCCACATCTTGAAAATGCCATTTGGAGATCCGAAATTAAGAAATATAAGACACTATTTCTACTCCAGCCTGAAAAATAACCCTTGGCCTGTTTTTAGATAGAGTTCAAATTCCAAGTAGTAGGACCATCCATCACAGCAGCCTGAGCATTTCTAAGGTTATCATTTGTAAAAGAGAGTCTAGCCTGAAGATCCAAGCAGAAGGAAAGAGCCGCCCCTTTCCAGGGACCACAGCTCTTTCTCTGACACACAAATATGGAACTAATTTTGATTTCTTTTTCTCAAACCATAGATATCTGGCTTGTCAACAATAATTCAAGAAGAATTTTGTGAAAGTTAAAGAGTTAGTGTTAGCCAAATTGTGAAACTGAGATTCTTTGGGGATTCAATTTCTGTAGTCATAGGCCATGCAGAATTAAATAAATTTGGAGGTGTAAATATTAGTGGGTTTAGATTGCAGAGTGTCAACTTAGATAAATTGGAATAAAAGGGGTAGATTTTCAAAATACATTCCTGAACAGACTTAAGGCTTTATAATCCAAAACAGCCAACAAATGCTTATATATGTTTGTTTCCATTTATATTGGTCACTAATTGGCTACTAGCCCAAACAATAAAAAAAGGGTTTTTATCAATCATTTAAAATTACCAATAAGAAATGCCATCAAATTAAATTGTGTGTGGGGGGGGGGAGAAGGGGTCAGAGGGCAAACATACAAGACTTGGTTTTTGCTGTTCATCTTGTCAAGGCAGGGTCTTCCTTGTTTCTGCAGCTTTTCTCAGGGCTAGCTAGCTAATGAGCTTCCAGTTGTTTCTTCTGCTTCTTCACCCTATCTCACTGTAGGAGTACTGAGGTTACAGATGTAGTCATCACATCTGGACTCTCGCACAGGTTCCAGGGTTATTAGGAACTATACTACAATTATTTTGATCCCATAAGACCTCACCCTGGCCCACATTTAAAATTTTGAAATACAAACAAATATATAGTATAATGAGGAGCCCATGGTTCCTTTTTGTGCTCAGTTCCATTCAATCAAATATTTATTATATTAACAGACAGTGTGCATGGCCATATAGTATGCCGCAAGGTGAAAGAGCCAATGTTCATTCTTATTCTTGGTCACTGCATAGATATCCAAGGAGGGTGGCAGGAAGCTGTTGACTAAAATACTGAAATTAAAAGACTATTGTTATGTGGTATTAGAGATGTGGATCTTATGGTATTTTAATCCTATGAAGTTTTTTTTTTAATTTTTTTCTCTTTATTAGATATTTTCTTCATTTACATTTCAAGTGTCATCCAGAATTTTCCCCATACCCTCCCCTATCCCCACCCTGCTCCCCTACCCACCCCCTCCCACATAATGGCCCTGGCGTTCCCCTGTACTGGGGCATATAAAGTCTGTATGACCAAGGGGCCTCTCCTCCCAATGATGGCCAACTAGGCCATCTTCTTCCATATATGCAGCTAGAGACATGAGCGCAGGGGGAACTAGTTAGTTCATGTTATTCTTCCACCTATAGGG